>CM033392.1:41596665-41861576 GCA_019426215.1 Buddleja alternifolia
GAGAAGGAGCTCAAGTCATCGACATCCATCTCTCCCTAATTTGTAGAAGATTCTGTGTGATTCTTTGAGAATTATTTTAGTGGATTGCCTCCAAGTGTTCAAGGAGAAGAAGGACGTAGTTGGGATTACACCACCCAACGAACCTTACAAATATTGTTCTTTACTTTACTTTCAGCATTCATATTGTCATATCATAAACTGATAAAGTAAAACCTAATCAAACGCTAAGCAACTAAATACACTTTCTGTGACGCTAAAGCTTTCAAAGAGAAGACTCCAAAAATCATTCCGTTCTGCTAACACTGATCAAAGAAGTGAACACTCAAACCTATTTGGTTGTAGTATTCAAGCCTTGAAATCTAAGTAAACTTTCTAAAAACAGTCTTCGTTAGATGCTCCACCAAAGCGCCTAGATTTTTAAGTGAACGCTTAAGTTAAGCGTTAGACACTTCAAGCGTCTAAAACCATAATTTTAATACGAATCTTTTTGAAGTCGAAAAAGACTTCAGGGTCTATTCAGTCACCCCTTCTAAACCCTTTCGTATGCCACTTGGGACCAACAAGTGGTATTAGAGCGGTTAAAGTTGAAATTTTAAAATTTCCAAGCATAACTGCTTGTTTTGATCCTTTTTCAAACTTAGTTGCTTTAGATTTTTAAACATGGCATTTGCTAAAGTTCCCAAACTGACTGAGTCAAATTTTGACACATGGAAAGTCAAAGCATTTACATATCTCTGTTCATGTGATGATGACATGTGTGATATTATTTCAGATGGGCCAATCAAAATATATAAAGTTATCACAAGAGCGTCTGGAGCCACGGAAGACACTCCCGATGGTTACGTTGAAAAACCGAAATAAGAATGGTCTCCAGATGAGCGTCGAAGAGCTAATTTGGATAATGTTGGTCGTAACGCTCTGTATACGGTTATTGGTGATAATGACAACCTATTCAACAAGATCAAGTCTTGCAAAACCACTAAAGAAATATGGGATAAGTTGGCTACAATTTGTGGTGGATCAACACAGATTAAAGAGAACAAACTTTCCATTGCCAAGGAAAAGTTTAACGGATTTAAGATGCTACCCAATGAAACTTTAGAGCAATTAGATATAAGATTTACAGCTCTAGTTACAGAAGTTACATCGTTGGGAATGGATTTGCAGAATCGAGAAATGGTGGTTAAGATCTTTAGAAGTTTACCAAGTAAATTCCTGATGAAGTCAACTGCTCTGAGAGAATCGAATATGTTGGATCTTCTAACTCCAGAAGACGCCTTTTCAGAGCTCAAAGCATTTGAGTTCGAGTTGAATTCTGCTAGTGATGTTGTGAGTAGTCCAGTAATTGAATCTGGAGCACTTATAGCATCAATCAATGGCAAATCGGGCAATAAAGGAAAGAATTTAGATATCAATGATGAAGAGGAGTTGGCTTTGCTGAATAGATTCAGGAAGTTCTTGAGATATGAAAAGAAAGGAAAAGGTTTCAATAACCAAGGACAAAGTTCATATCAAGCGCCTTCTTCGATGCAACAACAGTTTCAAGCGCCTCAGTATTCTGTTCCTTCACCCCAAGCGCCTGTTCAGTACCATGCATCTACTCAAAATCTCTCAGCTCCAGTGGTCTCAAAACCACACATTGCAAGGTTAACAAATGAACAAAAGATGAAAACTAATCTTTGTTATAATTACAGGAAACCAGGGCACTACCAGGTAAATTGCCCTTATCCAAACGTATCCAAGCCCTCAAGGCAGGATTACTTGGATAGAAACCAATTCAGGAGCAACCTTCGTCAACAAGGTTTGCTAGAGGAATCAGAACCAGCATCCGCACCTGAAGATTTAGAATCATCAGAGGAGAGTAGTGACGATGATGAGCCATTAGATGACTCAACGCTCATATGTCTCATGGCCAGAGATGATGAAGCGTCTCCTGAGGTAATCAATGAATTATCTATTCCTCTCTCTTATGATGAATTACTTGACAAAGTCAAAGAATACTACAATGAATGTCAAGAAGCTGCCAAAATATATCAAAACGATCTCGCTATTATCTAATCACTCAAAAGAGATAAAGTAACGCTCAAAGCAGAGTTGCAAGTTCAACAATAGTGCATTGAGAAGAACCAAATGCTTGAGAGTGAAATTATTCAATTAAAAAGCGATCTTGATATAATAGTCAAGAGAGAAGCTGATTTGATCGCTAGACTTGCTAAATCAGAGCAACTCATCTCATCATTATTAAAAGCTTCTAGAAAGTTGGATAATGTGACTGAAGTAATTAGATTATTTGGTGAAAAGACCGGTTTAGGATGCGATAAACTCGGTAAACAACCTAATAAATCTAACGTTTCGGCGAACAACAAAGGAAAGGGTGTTATCTTTGTTGAGAAAGGTTCACAAGGTCAAACACAAAATGAACCCAGCGACAACGGTAAGAGGCTAAATGAGAAAGTCAAAACTAACTCAGGAAAGGGTAAGGCTAAGGCAAATGATTCACAAAGACGGGTCTATCCAAACGCTCAAAAGGATAAAGATAAGGCTGACCACTATGAATCAAGCGCTAAGCGTCCAGTACCAAAAGTGCAACCTAAGCCAGCCAAGGAAATACCAGCGTCAATATCCAAGACAATCAAGATCATATTATCGATACTATGATGATTATGATTATGACTACCATTATAATCGAGGATATTATTATACACCCAAAAAGCACACACAACACGTTGTGAAACCCAAAAAGGCCAGTATTCTTACAATGAAGACCAGGCAAATATGGGTTCCTAAAGTTCTAATTCAAACTAACAATGCTACTAATGTTAAAGGACCCAAGAAACAATGGGTACCTGAACAGAAATAGAACTTTCCTTTGATTGCAGGTACCTAGAGCTAGAGCCGATACATCTGTGTGGTACTTCGATAGTGGATCATCAAGGCACATGACTGGTTCCAAAGATCTTCTGATCAACTATCGAGCTGCCAATGGTCCTCAGGTTGTATTTGGTGACAACTCCAAAGGTAAAACCAAAGGTATAGGTACTGTGCATAGGGGGAACATCATGATAAGTGATGTTTATTATGTTGAGGGTCTAAAGCACAATTTATTAAGCATAAGTCAATTTTGTGATAAAGGCTTTGAAGTCATATTCTCAAGTGACTGTTTCTATATATATGACGCTAAGACTAAGTCTACTAAATTGAAGGGTAAAAGAACTAACAACTTATATTTGGTAGATTGGGGTTCAACGTTTGATAACAACCCAACATGTTTTGTTGCTAAAAATAAATCTAAAATGGGTTGGCTATGACATAGAAAAATGAATTACCTCAACTTCAAAACAATCTCTCAGCTTATAAGTCAAAATCTTGTAGAGGGATTACCAAATGGACCATTTCAGAAGGATCACCTTTGTGACGCTTGTCAAATGGGTAAACAAGTTAAATCATCGTTCAAGAGAAAACCTCATCTATCTACCTCTAGAATACTTGAACTATTTCACATGGATTTGTTTGGATCTGTTCAAACGATTAGTGTAAGCGGTAAAAAGTATACTTTGGTGATAGTAGATGATTTCTCTCGATTTACTTGGGTGGAATTTCTTTCATCCAAAGATGAGGCATGTGACAAGTTAACAACAGTTATTCGGCAACTTCAAATATTGAAAAATCTTAAGGTTGCAAGAATAAGAAGCGATCACGGTACTGAGTTTACTAACAAGGTTGTTGAGAAGTTTTTTGCAGAAAATGAAATACATCATGAGTATTCTGCTCCCAGAACTCCCCAACAAAATGGTGTTGCTGAGCGCCGGAACCGAACGCTCAAGGAAGCCGCTAGGACAATGTTAGCAGAATCCAAGCTTGCTCCTAGGTTTTGGGCCGAAGCGATCAACACTTCCTGTTATACTCAAAATCGTTGCATGATCAACAAACAACATGGGAAAACTCCATATGAACTATGGAAGGGACGTAAACCAAATGTTTCATATTTTCACGTCTTTGGTTCAAAATGTTTTATCCATAATAATGGATCCCAAAGTCTAAAGACATTTGATCCTAAAGCGGATGAGGGAATCTTTCTAGGCTACGCCAAGAATGGAAAGAATTTTCGCATCCTAAATAAGATCAAATCGAAGGTTGAGGAATCTATTCAAGTTGTTTTTGATGATGCTAACCAAGAACCAAGTAAGGTTAATGTGAATGATGTAGGAGTTGAAGATCTATGTCATCAAGCGTCTAAGATTAGTATTGATGAAGATACTGACGATGATGTTGAGATCTCAATGCCACCTTCTAAGATTGCTCGAGAGGTTAATATGGACAATATTGTAAGAAATACTAATGATCATGAAGAGAGTGATCATCAAGAGCAAACAAGGATCTGTGAACTTGAAGCGCCTACGCAAGAGGATAGTCAAGCGTCTGATCATCAAGCGTCTGTTCAACCTCTTAACCCTTTCCAACCAAATAGACTATGGTTGGGTGATCATCCATCTAAGCAAATTATTGGAGATATTGAAGCACCTGTTAGGACTAGAGCCGCTACGTTCAATGAGGCTATGTTCGCAAGTTTTTTTTTATCTCAAATGGGACTTAAGAAAGTGGATGAAGCGCTAAGTGATCCAAGTTGGATTGAAGCCTTGCAAGAAGAGCTTAATCAGTTTGAACGAAATAAGGTTTGGACACTAGTGCCAAGACCAACTCACCAAGGAGTTATTGAGACTAGATGGGTTTATAGAAACAAGATGGATGAGAATGGCATTATGATAAGGAACAAGGACAGACTCGTAGCTCAAGGATATTGCCAAGAAGAGGGTATTGATTTTGATGAGACATACGCTCCTGTTGCTCGTCTTGAAGCAATCCGCATGTTTCTAGCGTATGCAGCGTTCAACAAGTTCATTGTGTATCAGATGGACGTGAAAAGTGCTTTCCTGAATGGTAAACTCCAAGAAGAAGTATATGTGGAGCAACCATCATTAACAATCATGGTAAGGGTATGGTCTACAAGCTAGACAAAGCACTTTATGGGCTTAAGCAAGCACCCCAAGCATGGTATGACACTCTCTCTATCTTTCTTATTGGTAAAGGTTTTTCAAAAGGCAACATTGATTCAACGTTATTCAAAATTACCAATAACGAAGATATTCTCTTAGTCCAAATTTATGTTGATGATATTATATTTGGTTCTACCAATAAACGTCTGTGTGAGAAATTCTCGAAAATGATGCAAGAAAAATTTGAAATGAGCATGATGGGTGAATTAACCTTTTTCTTAGGATTACAAGTTAAACAACTCCCTAATGACATATTTATCAACCAAGCTAAATATAAAAGAGATATGATTAAGAAATTTGGTATGGAAAATGCATCATATTCAAAAATTCCAATGAGCCAAACGCTTAAGTTAGATAAAGTTGAAAGTGGAAAGAAAGTTGATATCACTAATTATAGTGGTATCATTGGATCACTTCTTTATCTTACTGCCAGTAGACTTGATATTATGTTCTCGGTATGCATGTGTGCACGATTTCAAGCTGATCCTAAAGAGTCGCACTTAAGTGCTGCCAAGAAGATCCTTAAATACCTAAAAGGCACACAAAATGTGGGCTTATGGTATCCAAGGGACTCTCCTTTTGAACTAATTGGTTACTCAGATGTAGATTTTGAACTAAGCGTCTAATTTTCTAATGATATATCAATCAGTGATATCAGTTAAGCGTTGAACCAATTCCATTCAACACTTAATATAATTTTTTTTTTTAACAGTCATGCATAAATTTTACAAGCTTTTTAAAGTAGTGGGTAGACTCAAAAGTCTATTTTGTACTCTACTCACATGCGTTTGTCACATCAAACTGGCGGGAAATCAAAACTTTTAAAATGACGGTTCAGAGATAGCACGTGTTTGTGTACGTGTCGTTGTACCATCAGGCGCGTGTGCTACACTCTGAAAATACCAAACGTTTTCTTTTCATCTTTTTAAACTAGGATGTTAAATCACTATATATGAGAATTACCAAATGTAACTTCTCTCTCTTACACAAAACTCGCGTCCGCAGTTAATGAATTTATGGCTGAGATTAAAAAGTCCTTACACGTGTCTAAATCCTACAGAGACTAGAGAACACAAGTTTCAAAAATTCTTTACTGTGTCATTTAAAGCACAATTTCTGCAGAAAAATCGTTCACTTTCACTCAAAGATTTCTGCAAATTTCTCCCTCTCTCTCTCAAAGCAAAAAAAAATCTCAGTTTACTCTACTGTCAAAAATGGCACCAAAGAAAGCTTCATCTACTTCTGCCGAGTCTATCATCAAGGTTACTGAAGGCCTTGTTGTCGATTGGAAATTCTTGTATGATCAACCCCAAATCAACCTGCATGATATGATGGATACTGTTACAAAGGCTGCACTCAAGAATTTCTTAACATAGTACTCATACTTATTTCCGACGAAAGTTGATACCTTCTGGAGGACTGCAAAACTCTCGGAGGACAAGAAGTCTATCTTTTGCCTCCTCCCTATGTCCAAGAAAGATCCAGCAAAAGAATTTGTGTTGACTGCTGACTCAATTGCAAAGAACTTCAATCTTCCTAATGAAGATGATGCACTGGATAGTGTCACTCTGGCACAAATCAAGGAAGCATGGACAATTATGAGGGTGTACGATGGTGTACCCTACACCCAGCACTTTGAAAAGAAAGATCTGGTATCTTAGTACAAACTATTGGCTAATTTTTGCAGTAAGATTATTGAATGCAGAGTGGGCACATTTGATAAGGTCAACCCCACACAATTTCAAATGATGACTGCTATACTCCTCTCCATCAAAATCAACTGGAGTGAGTACATTTTTGGAAGGTTTAGGGACTGTCTGAACACCCCTAATAAACCATATGGACTCGTTTTGAGTGACCTTCTGTACAACTCAGACTGCATTTACTCATCTGGTCTTCCGTTGAACAAGACCAAATTTTTGAGAAGAAGGATTCAGACCAATCTATTCAATCCTCCCAAAGTTGGTGGTGCTGCTAAACCACTTTCTGAGCGTCAGACTGTACGTGAAGCGTCTGATGAAGAGGCTGAGCGTCCTGCTCAAGAGGAAGCCGTGAAGCGTTCGACTGCTACCAAAAAGAGGGCTCCTAGAAAGCCCAAGGTACAAGCTGTTCCTACTCCTCAGAAGAATGATGAGGAAACTGATGAGGATGCACATGACAAGTTACCTCTCAAGCGGAGGAAGCTGAAAGGAATCATCAAACAAATTGAATTCGATGAACCAGCTGCTGCTCCTCCCGCTCAAGCGCTCAAACTCGTTGAAGGAGTCAACGTGAAGAAAATCTTCAAGCGTTCCAGGACAAGCAAGCGTCGAGCTGCTCCTGTTCCTGAAGAGCCTGAGACTGTTGAGCCAAGCGCTCAAGTTGCTGATAAGACAAGCGCTCAAAGTGTTGCTGTTGAGACAAGTTCTCAGGGTAAGTTTATTTCTTCCCACAGCATTCCTATTCCTACATCTTTAGAAGATCCTGCTCATATAGATGATAGTTCATATGTTACAGCTTTAGTTCCAGTTGCTGTTGAAGCATCAACAGATGTCCATCTAGATGTTGAGCTGACAGAAGTTGTGGCGATTGCTGCTGAGAATGAGATTGCCCTGCTGATTGACATCGACAATAAAATCAGGGATATAGTGTTTAACACTGAAATGATAGAAATTATTATATGGCCATTTAACTACAAAAAACTCCTGGTCAAAAACCATCCTCTCTCATTCTTCAACAAGACAGACAAGGAGGAACAACTCTTAGATGTGATGTGGATCTGGCGTATTACCTTGACTATGGCCACAGCAAGCCTACAGGTTTTGCTCTCAGAGACTACAGTGTTCGTGTGTATGAGCCACTTCGCCCTAGCATTCTCAATCCATCAGAGGCCGTCTTGAACCGAGAAGGCTACACACAGTTTCCTCACATTGCCAATAGTCCTGAAAATCAAGCTTTGGTCAATCCACTTCGCCTATGGAAAAATAAAGCAGTTCATGCAGGTGAGCGTCTCGAATCTCTCACAGATTTGATCCAGACTGAAGCTGATGCATATTTTGATAGCGTCTGGAATGCCAACTACCAGCCTGATAGATATCGCTTTGAATCTTTCAGAGACATTCACCATGAAGGCATTAGAGCTATTGTCAACGCTGGCACAGACTACTGCATGAACGAAGTCAATTGGGTTGAAGCGTACGTGGGAAACAAGTACACCTTCACAGACTTAGTTCAAGCTCCCCATTTGTTCGGCATAGGCATGCATGACAAGAAGCGTCATTTCGCCAAGTATTGCCTAAAGAAGCGTCAACAGAGAGTTGGACCTGTTCTCAAGCTCCTACTAATTAGACATCAAATTGAAAAATGTCTGCGTCTAGAGCTTCACAGATTCTCCATTACTCCTCTACATTTCAACGCTCAAGCGTCTACCAGTGGCAGTACTCAAATTACTAGCTTGAATTTCGCTCCCAGCAACTGCGAAGATAATTTTAACTTGATGGTGAAGATTATGACTCTATTATCTCATTTCGACAAAATCTTCACTGCGAATCTCAGACAATGGAATGACTCAGTCATCAATTCATTTCGAGGATATCCACTGCTCCCTTCTATCCGCAAAGAGGTACTCAATTATTATGAATTTGTCCTCTCACTGCTAGAAAGAAATCAAGGACAAGCTCAGGCGATCTATCCATATTTAGAGGAGTACTATGCTGCTTACGTGCCTGAAGATCAGCCTCTCAAGTCTCTTCCCTCTGACTGCTTGATTGGATTTTCTAGAAGTTACTCTCCAGATTCTATTTTTTCTATCTATCAAGCGACGTCCAAAGTCTTTCCGCATCATGGGCCATTGATAGTCCTCTTCGCACATTTATTTCTGGCCTTTGCTGTTCTAGATCCAGACTCACTGAACTTTTGGAAGCTTTATCCACTTCTCTTGCCAATTTAGCAAATTGGAACTTCCAATTCGATGACTTTCGCCAAACAGAGTCAGCGCTAGAGGAAGCCCCCGCTAAGACAATTGAAGCGTCCACTTCTGAAGTTGCCAGTTTTCCAGCGTATGCTGAAGAACCTGTTCAAGCGTCTCAACCAGAGGATATTCCTGATGCTGCTGAACCTGTTGCTGCTGATTTTGCTGAGGATCTCTCTCTTGACGTACGAGGTACTGTCTTTGATCCAGCATATCGAGCTCCCCTTGACTCTCTGAAACACTCATCCAGATTCAAGCGACCGACTCCTCAAGCGGTTCAATCAGATGAGAGTCAATCTTTTGGTCCTTTGCTCAATTCCGTTCTGGAGGATATCAGTGCTCATGCTACTCAGAATGAAGAATCCCTTCACTGGATTAAAGAAGATTTGGAAAATATTGAGTCTCACGTTATGAGTGCTCAGATTGCTCATATGCGTAGCTCAGCTCAAGCGGTTGTTGGTGAGTGCAGACAAGTTTTTCAAAACATGCATGACGCCACTCACGCCAACCAACTAGCCATGAAAAATGAGTTAGAAAAGCGCCTTAAAACCCTAAAGACATCTCTGAATGATCCTACCAGCGCCAAGCTCCTCGCATTGCAGGAACGCTTCGACAAGCGCTTGGACGACATTACAGACTCTATGTCTCAGATTGCTCATCAGGTCAGTTTACTTACAGAACATTTTCTCAAATCTGATGATGGCAATAAAGGGGAAGAGAAAAAGAAAGGAGAAAAGAGGAAAGCGTCTAGTTCAAGAGCTCAAAAGCCTCCGCCTCTTAAGCGTCAAGTCTTAACCTCTCCTTCTGTGCTAAGTCTCCCATCTTGGATAACTGCTTTTAAAGTAAGTGACTCTGCTGGAGCTCTTAGTAGAACACTAAGGGAACCTCCAAGAGCACTATATCCAAATCTACCAATATCTACAAGAGCAATGTTAGAACAGTTTGACATCCCTTTTCAAAGAGCATCTATTCCAGAACCTTCAGATCCAAGAATTTTAGCTGAAGAGAGGCAGATGTCTAACTTCATCCGAACTTTCAGAATTTGCCTAAGGTATATTGGTATTGATCCAACTGATTGGGACAAACACTTTACCACTTTCAAAAAGAGACAACAAGAAGCAAATAAGCTCATAATCAACAGAGATCATGAAGCGATGATGACCTTGGAAGATAATCTGACTGAAGCTATCCGAGCTGAAATGCCCAAGCGATACAAAGTTAGATCAAGTCATTAAAGCCTTTTGATTTGCATTATCTATATTCGTGTCTCTTATATTTTGTTTGTTTAGTTGAAAAAATGCTTGTAATCTTTGATATATATAAGGTTCATTTTTCAGCTGAAACATTTCGTTGAAGCGTAACTAACTTTAACTACCCTTATCTAATCAAAGCTAACTTTTATTTTTGGCTATCTAACTCTTGAACTATAAAAGAGTAAGTATTGCCATCATCAAAAAGGGGGAAATTGTTAGGAATTTCATGTTAGATGTTTTGATGATGACAATTAGGATTTTTTGTTAGACCCCAAAATATGTAAAAAAAAATTCAGCTTTTGAAGAGTTAGATTTGTAATAGGCTTTGTTTTATTTTTATTCTAGATTGTTAGGTTAAGTTGTCTTAGACTAAGGGTCTGATATGTTCTGAGTGAGTTTATCAAAACTAAGGTTTGAAGACTCAAGCGCCTGAAGTCTGGATAAAGATGAAGATTCCAAGCGTCTAGAATGACCAGCTACACCAAGCGTCACCTTATAGGATAGAAGTAATTCAAGGTTGAACAAGCGTCTATCATTGACTGATTTCACTTGAATTTATTTTTAAGTCCAGAAGGAGTTTAATGCAAATATTCTCAATGCATTAAGTGCCAACAGACATTTAATTCAAATGCATTAAATGCTGATAAGAGCATTAAATGTGATAAGCACTTTCAAACGTACGGAAAAGCCACCCTATTGGACTGTCAACTATTCAAAGACTGCAGCACCAACTTTTGTGCAGCAGATTTTCAGGAAAAAGGACAAAAGTTGTTCACTCGCGGAAGTGAGAGACACGCGCTCTTGCATGTGTCAAACGGACACTTTTTCCAAGAATGCCTATAAATAGGAGTTCAACAACAAGCCAAAGATAGAGGACAATTATCAAGTTGAATTGCTGTTGCATTGAAGTCTCGTTCCTTACAATCTCAGAAAAGCCAGAATTTTCAAGAAAATATTCTCTTTGCTTTTCTTCAAATCCTGAGACAGTCAACCAATATCTTAAACATTCTTTTCGTAGAAACCCATATTACTACTGAGATATTCCTAGTTGTTTGAACTTTATCAAAATCAAGCAAACCTTTTAGAAAAAACTCTATCCAAGCCTTGCGATCTGTGTGAAGTCGAAGTTGGATACTTGCCGTATTTCTGGGTGAAAGAAGCAAAGGGGATTGAAGTGATTTGGAGCAGAAATCTATGTGATCAAGGAGCTCAAGTCATCGACATCCATCTCTCCCTAATTTGTAGAAGATTATGTGTGATTCTATGAGAATCATTTTAGTGGATTGCCTCCAAGTGTTCAAGGAGAAGAAGGACGTAGTTGGGATTACACCACCCAACAAACCTTACAAATATTGTTCTTTATTTTACTTTCAGCATTCGTATTGTCATATCATAAACTGATAAAGTAAAACTTAATCAAACGCTAAGCAACTAAATACACTTTCTGTGATGCTAAAGCTTTCAAAGAGAAGACTACAAAAATCATTCCGATGTGCTTACACTGATCAAAGAAGTGAACGCTCAAACCTATTTGGTTGTAGTATTCAAGTCTTGAAATCTAAGTTAACTTTCTAAAAACAGTCTTCGTTAGATGCTCCACCAAAGCGCCTAGATTTTTAAGTAACGCTTAAGTCAAGCGTTAGACACTTCAAGCGTCTAAAACTATAATTTTAATACGAATCTTTTTGAAGTCGAAAAAGTCTTCAGGGTCTATTCAAGCCCCCTTCTAGACCCTTTCATATGCCACTTGGGACCAACACTGGTGCTGAGAGATTTTGAGTAGGGGACGGAGGCGCTTGGTATGGATGATATATGTTATTTTTACACTTGATTCCCCCCGTTTATCGACTTGGTTTTGATTGTTTCCTTGATAATTTGATCACATTTGATGATTTGATCCTTGTTTTCTCATATTTTCTAGAATAACATATGATTTGGAGGAAAAGAACAAGGATTGAAGGTAAATCATGAATAAAGATACAACACAAAGTAAAATGCTATATGTGCAGTGCTAGAGTTTATGGAATAGATTTCTCTAACCATGTCCAAATTACACACTTGGTATGCCAATGGAAAGATAAGAGGCAAAGGTACATTTCTTATGTTTAAGACAAAGATCAGATATGTAAGGAAGGAGGTGAAAACGTCATCGGAAGAGACGTCTTACGATGGAGTTTCCTCATTCAGTGACTTGATTCTACAGAATATCTTGAATCAGTGTATTCCGACATCGGTAGAGAAAGTTATGCGAAGTTTACCAAAACTGGCTGGAGCAGCAGGGGACGAACGCCGAGGTGTTCATCCACGAACGCCGCGGCGTTAATATGTAGTAGCCAACGCCGTGGCGTTCAGCAAGCGAACGCCGCGGCGTTCGAGGCAGCGGGTTGGTCTATAGAGACCCCTTTTAGCCATTTTTTACCCTAACTCACCTTGGATAGCAGCTGCAACACAAAAATAGAGAGAGAAAGAGCTTGGGAGAGAAGATTGAAGGTCAAAACATGGAGAATTCAACAAGGAATCCACATCTCTACAAGAATTAGGAAGTTTTTACATCTTTATTTCTTGAATTTGTTCAAACCTCTTATGGCTTGTATGATTTATAATTGCACTTTTGACATGAATATGAGCTAAACTTGTTTGATTGAGGCCATGGATAGGCCATTTATGTTATTTTGATTGTTGATTTGTTGGTGTTTATTGGATTAATTTTAGTTTTAGCTATGTATTCAATATTTGATCTCAATGCTACATTTGCTTGATCACCAAGTGTTTGATAAAATGCCTAGGTTAGAGATCGAGAGATAATAACCTAGGGAAGATATAAACATTGAATACCTTATAGTTAAACCGACTAGAGATAGACTCGGTTTCTTTAGGTGGCTTTCCATTCACGTGGGGAATTCCTAGACCTTAAATGCATCCTCGTTAATCGGGTTTTCATATAGAGATATATAGGAAATCATTACCAAGGGTAGGGTTGCTATGCTAAGAGATTGGGTGGTACGTACGTTAGGGAATTTCGCCTTAGCTAAATCAATCTAATAATCCAATAGAACCTAAATCACAATCGAAATGCATAATTGGTTGAACCATGTGCCTTGATCGCTTCTCTCTATTGTTTCCTCCCTTTATTTCGTGTGTCGTTGCCTTAGTTTATTTTCTAGTATTTATTAATTAGTTAATCAACCTTTCTATCGACCGACTTAACTTAGAATTGAGTAATATAGTAGTCTTGGTACTTAGATTATAGTTGTACCTGCGGATACGATAACTCCGGACTTAGAAATCCACTTTACTACTTACGCGACCTAGTTCTCTTGCTAGAATTTTGTCGTGTCAAGTTTTTGGCACCGTTGCCGGGGACAACTGTTTTTATCTAATATTGAGATTCTCTTATTCTTTCTGAGCTTAGATCATTTTTTTTTCCTACTAACAGTTTTGTCTTTCTTTGTGCGAGATTGATCTCATTAGTACATGACACGTACTAGTGGGATTGGACTAGCGGAGTTGGACCCTGAGATTGAATGCACATTTACTCGAGGGGTAAGACTACAAAGGGAGACTCAACCACAGCAAGCCACGATGGAGACTCCTTATACACACATAGATCCCGCTGTCCAAACAGAAGCGTTGCGTCGGGAAATTGCAAAGCTTGGCATCCCTCTAAAGCAACCGGAGGTATCTCCACAAATCCTTATGAGGGATTACATGATGCCAAACATTCAAGGAGTAGCTGGGCCAATTGTTTTACCACCTATGGAATCCTATGAGCAAACTTACCATCCCGGTTGGCTAAATCATTCAAGATCAACATGGAGTTACAACAATGATGGAATGATGTTTTCACCAGGATTGGCGCATGATTGGGATCCATCATTCGCCTCATCAACCCCAATGAAAATGGAAACCTATGAGCATACTTACCATCCTGGTTGGATAAATCCTGCAAGCTCAACATGGAGTTACAACAATGCCTCAGGATTTGACCATGTCTGTAGCCTTCCCTCCCAACAATATGATAGTTCCTATCAACAAGTGCCAACGATGACATCTACTCTTGAGGACCAGTTGAATGTAGATTGTGCAAGCTCACAAGCTAGCATAAACGAGATAGAAGCTATCATAAAGGAGATGGAAGCTCGTAGAAAGGAGTCAGAAGCTCATAGTAGGGAAGTGGTCATGCTAGTCGATCAAGCAATCAACTTATGGAAGGAAAGAGAGTCATGCACCCTAGAGAATCGCACAAAAGAAAGTGAGGCTTCCCTCAATACAGAAGTTGAACAAGCGGTTGATTTAGGACTACAATGTCTCCCCCCTATCACTAAAGATTCTCCACCCTTTGTCCTCTCCACATGTAAAGAGGTAATTGATTCCAGTGAAGGTGAGTTGTTTTTAACTATAGGAGTTAATATGGTTATTTGTGATAGCTATGAGGTTTTTAAGCATCCAATTGATTCGAATTTGTCTTTACACATTGATGCTTTTGATCATTTTAGTGTTGAGCTTTCTTAAGTTAAAAGAACCAATAGTCTCCTCGAGTCCTACATCATGAACTCCAAGTTTTCCACTTCGATGGGTGAAGAAAAACGATCAGCTACTTGTAACTTGGAGAATAGTCCAAATCATCACTCGGCACAATGGGAAGAAAGAGTGATGGAAGTGGTGATGGACTATGAGAAAATATTTGAATGGATGATTGCTTGGTCACTACTCATCATATTTTCTAGTAACACCGGGCCCTATTTCATCCTTACTTGGAGAATGAACAAGGCATTCATTCAAAAAACCCCTTGAAATAACTCGGTAAAGTCAAGCTAATGACTTTAAAACAAGCGCTTCTTGGGAGGCAACCCAAGCTTTTTATCGCTTTCTTGTTTTTCCTTTTTGTATTTATCTTGCTTTCTCTCCCGTCTTATTGTTGATGTGATTTTCTAGATATTTTTTTTCTTCAGGTTTTGATCCCAGGGTACTAGCCCACCAGCTCACTCCGCATCTCTCCATTTCAGAGTTGTAACACTTATCCCTCTTACTTTGCATTTAATTCAGGAACATTGAGGACAATGTTTAATTTCAGTTTGGGGGTACAACCTTACAACCTTGTTGATTTAGAATTCATGAATTGGTGCACCCTTGCATAAGAGCATAATGCGTTTGAATATCTCTACTCTCTCGAAGTCAAAGTCCCTTATTTGTGGTCAACATGTCATATGTTGTGACTTGAAAGCCCTTTTTAGTCATGCTTATATGAATTTTTGAGGATTTAAAACATTGAACTTTCAATTTTGTTGACTATGAAGTGTGTATTAATGTTGTGAAGTCATAAAATGATTTAGGCCATCTTTCATTGTCATTAGCCTAACATTTTTGCCTTCTCTATATTGCATAATCTCTAGACCTTGGTTTGAGCCGTATTGAAAAGAATGGAGTGTGTTAAGCACACTAGAAACCACCATTCGTCTTTATTTCATAAGCCACGACAACCACCTTCTAGCCTAAAAGAAAAACAATGTCTTGCACCCAATCAAGAGAGTTTAGAACTTCATATCATTTGACTTGAATATGGGTAGTTACCTTGTTTTGATTTGAATGTATATGAGTTAGATAGTGATGTTTTGGCTATGTTGGGATATTTGAGGTTTGAAGTATTATGTAAAAAAGAGGATGAAATGAAAACTTGAGCAATGGGCTAAATAGTCGAGAGAGAGAGAGAGATATGAAAAAAAAAGTGTGCTCTCGACTAGGCTTTGATCTTGGCACTCAATTGGATCATTTGGCTTGGAAATCTATGTACAACCCGATATGAAAAGAAACAAGTTTGGGGGTTGTAAGTTGATAGGAAAAAGAGAGTGAAAAAGGGATAAGTGATAAGGTGTGAAAGTTTTTGTAGTCTATTTGCAAATTTAGATCAATGATTTTGAGTTATAGGCTCTCTTGACTTTGTCACTTTATCCATATTTTCCAATCCTAGCCATCACCTAGCTTTACATTACAAGCCGTAAAGACCTTTTGATTGTGACAATTGCACTTTATACACACCGATGGGTTAACGAATGTTGAATTGTTTCAATGTCTTTACCTTCCAATTGATTTGCATAATCTTGTCTAAAGTGTGCTCTTGACATGAATATGGGAGTGGGAGTTCATGATTTAGGGATGGAAACTAAGATTTTGTGTGGTTTTCAAATTGTTGAATGTTCAAAGCATCGGGTAACTCTTCCGAAACTTCTTGGAAGGTTTAATGCTTGCTTTTGTGTGTATGAGATTGCAAAAGAAAAACCATTTGAGCTTTCATGTGTGTGCTTGATTGTATTTGATTGAGGACGATCAAAGCTAAGTTTGGGGATAGTTGATATATGTTATTTTTACACTAGTTTCCCCCCGTTTATCGACTTGGTTTTGATTGTTTCCTTGATAATTTGATCACATTTGATGCTTTGATCCTTGTTTTCTCATATTTTCTAGAATAACAAATGATTTGGAGGAAAAGAACAAGAATTGAAGGTAAATCATGAATAAAGATACAACACAAGGTAAAATGCTGTATGCGCAGTGCTAGAGTTTATGGAATAGATTTCTCTAACCATGTCCAAATTACACACTTGGTATATCAATGGAAAGATAAGAGGCAAAGGTACATTTCTTATGTTGAAGACAAAGATCAGATATGTGAGGAGGGAGGTGAAAACGTCATCGGAAGAGACGTCTTACGATGGAGTTTCCTCATTCAGTGACTTGATTCTACAGAATATCTTGAATCAGTGTATTCCGACATCGGTAGAGAAAGTTATGCGAAGTTTACCAAAACTGGCTGGAGCAGCAGGGGACGAACGCCGAGGTGTTCATCCACGAACGCCGCGGCGTTAATATGTAGTAGCCAACGCCGTGGCGTTCAGCAAGCGAACGCCGCGGCGTTCGAGGTAGCGGGTTGGTCTATAAATACCACTTTTAACCATTTTTTACCCTAACTCACCTTGGATAGCAGCTGGAACACGAAAATAGAGAGAGAGAGAGCTTGGGAGAGAAGATTGAAGGTCAAAACATGGAGAATTCAACAAGGAATCCACATCTCTACAAGAATTAGGGAGTTTTTACATCTTTATTTCTTGAATTTGTTCAAACCTTTTATGGCTTGTATGATTTATAATTGCACTTTTGACATGAATATGAGCTAAACTTGTTTGATTGAGGCCATGGATAGGCCATTTATGTTATTTTGATTGTTGATTTGTTGGTGTTTATTGGATTAATTTTGGTTTTAGCTATGTATTCAATATTTGATCTCAATGCTACATTTGCTTGATCACCAAGTGTTTGATAAAATGCCTAGGTTAGAGATCGAGAGATAATAACCTAGGGAATATATAAACATTGAATACCCTATAGTTAAACCGACTAGAGATAGACTCGGTTTCTTTAGGTGGCTTTCCATTCACGTGGGGAATTCCTAGACCTTAAATGCATCCTCGTTAATCGGGTTTTCATATAGAGATATATAGGAAATCGTTACCAAGGGTAGGGTTGCTATGCCAAGAGATTGGGTGGTACGTACGTTAGGGAATTTCGCCTTAGCTAAATCAATCTAATAATCCAATAGAACCTAAATCACAATCGAAATGCATAATTGGTTGAACCATGTGCCTTGATCGCTTCTCTCTATTGTTTCCTCCCTTTATTTCGTGTGACGTTGCCTTAGTTTATTTTCTAGTATTTATTAATTAGTTAATCAACCTTTCTATCGACCGATTTAACTTAGAATTGAGTAATATAGTAGTCTTGGTACTTAGATTATAGTTGTCCCTGCGGATATGATAACTCCGGACTTAGAAATCCACTTTACTACTTACGCGACCTAGTTCTCTTGCTAAGATTTTGTCGTGTCAATGGGACTGGCGCTACTGGTTGAGGTGCAGAGTACACTGACGCTTGATACTGAGGCGCTGGAGCAGGGGGAGGAGTTTGAAATGAAGTTTGTCCAATAGGATTTCTCTTTTCATATCTTAGAAATTTCTTGAATTTCTTGACCAATAAGGCCATTTGCTTTTCTTCATTTGATTTCGTTGATTTAACCTCACGAACCGCTTTACCTTTACTTTTCGTAGTAGCGATTAAAGCTCCTGATTCAGTCGCTGAAGTCGATGTGTCTCTGACTTCACCCAATTCGAATTCAGATGCCTTTAACTCTGAAAACACATGTATTTACTCTGAAAACACATGATTCAGTCTCCAAAGTCTGTGATTCTCTCATAGCAACAGTCTTAAACAAGTATTTACTTGGAAAACTTCTGAAAATCTTGTTGACCATTTCCTTGTTGGTCAATTCCTTGTCTAATGACGCTAACTCTGTAATGAGCAAAGTAAACCTTGCGTCCAATTGTTCTAGCGTCTCCTTGGGCTGCATCTTGAAATGCTCGAATCTTTGCATGGCTATGGAGAGCTTATTCTCCTTCATTTGTGTCAATCCTTCACACACTATAGCCAACTTATCCCATATTTCGTTGGAAGTCTTACATTGCTTGATCTTGTTGAACAATACATCAGTGTCTCCTAATGCTGAGTAAAGTGCACTTCGTCCAACATTATCTAGATTTGCCCTTGTTCGATCATCAGGCGTCCATTCTAACTTAGGTTTCTCAACATAACCATCTGGAGTGGCCTCGGTTGCTCCAGGGGCTCGAGTTACAACTTTCATAATTTGAATAGGGCCATCTGTAATCACATCACACATTTCATTATCGCAAGAGCATAAATAAACGAATTCTCTAAGTTTCCAAGAATCATAATTTGATTCTACCAACTTAGGCATTTTGTTAAAAGCCATAATGAGATGTTTTTATGAGAAAATTTAAAGCGACTAAGTTTTAAAAAGATGGATCTAAACAAGCAGTTACGCTCGGAAACACTTAGGTTTCTAATTCAACCACTCTGATACCACTTGGTGGTCCCAAGTGGCATACGGAAGGGTCTAGAAGGGGGGGGGGTTGAATAGACCCTGAAGCCTTTTTCGACTTCAAAAATTCGTATCACTTTTAAAGATTAGAATGCTTAGGCAACTGAACGCTTGGGTCAGACGCTTCAGTAAAGATAACTTAGACTTAGTGGATTTAGCAACTTATCAAAGCAGGGTAACGCTTAGATCACTTAATCAGGGTTAGCACAACAGAAATGATTTTAAAGCTTTAGCGTTCTTTTTGATTAAATAGTCGGTTTAGCAGATTAGCTTGTCTTTTTCAAAGAATATAATATAATGTAAATCAAGACAATAATTAAAGTAAATGACACAAGAAATTGTAAGGTTCACTGGGTGATGTAATCCCAGCTACGTCCTTCTTCTCCTTTTCACTCGGAGGAATTTACTAGGATGATAATCAAAGAATCACACAGAATCTTCTATAAGATAACAAATAGGTGAAAATGATCTCGGGCTCCTTGATCACACAGATTTCAGAACCAATGAAGATCGTCTTCTACAAGCTTCTCTCACTCAGAAATACTGCCTGCAAGGGGTTTAAACAACTTTCTCACTCAGATGAAAGGTTGAAGGTTTGTCACAAGGGTTTGTTTGTTTTTGGGAAGATCAAACAACTTGAAATATCTCAGTAAGGATTTAGGTTTCTTCTTTGGAAGAGATTTGAGATATTTGTGACTGTTTGGAATGTACATGAAAAGCTTGAAAGATATTGTCTATGAAGTTTCTAAGCTTTTTCTTTTAAAAGAGAATTTCAGCAGAGCTTCTTGTGCATGT
Source organism: Buddleja alternifolia (assembly GCA_019426215.1). NCBI lineage: Eukaryota > Viridiplantae > Streptophyta > Magnoliopsida > Lamiales > Scrophulariaceae > Buddleja > Buddleja alternifolia. Next base: position 41,616,664 of record CM033392.1, read on the forward strand.
ACTTATTTCTCTTCTTTATATGTACCATACTTTTTGGGGTTTGCTGAGAGTAAGGTATTTATAGGCAATTCTTGGGATCTGTCCGTTGGACACATGTGGGAGCGTGCCTTTCACGCAGCGCATGATTCTACCTTTTTTCTGACATTCCTGAAAATCTGCTGGCACCGATTGGATGGGAGCCACTATAAACTCTGAAGTTCTGACAGTCTAGTCAAAAGGTGGCTTGTCCACAAGTCATAATAGCTTATCACATTTAATGCTCTTATCAGGCATTTAATGCATTTGAATTTATTTCCCATTGGAAATAAATGTCCGTTGAATGATTGCATTTAAGTCCTTCATGACTTGATGATTTAATTCAAGTGAATCTGAAACTGATCGCTAGAATGATTTGAGCGCTTGATCCATAAATCCTGAAATAGTCCTTTAGCGTTTGACGGAGTCTAAGAACAAATCTTCATCTTCAGTTGACTTCAGACGCTGATCTTCAACTTCTTCTCTAATAGACTCACCTAGAATTCTATTAGCGATTCCGTATCTAATACTTAGTCTAAAATCTATAAAGATAAAAATTACAAGCCTAATAAAAAATTACATACTTTCAAACGCTTATACAAAGATCTATCAAAACAGAAACTTACATTGTATTTGGGGTCTAACATAAAATCCTATCTTGTCATCATCAAAACATCTAACATGAAATTTCCTAACAAACCCTTTAACAATATTTGGGGTGAAATATATCTCGATTAAGGCATCCAATGCACTTAATAAAATTCTAGAATTAAATCTTAATATATGACCACCACTTACTGGGAAGATGCCACATATGGATTTAATCCTTGATCTATTTAGTTTAGTGGAGGGAAAGGATGCCTAGCACCCCTTACTAACTTACTATTATTTTTGTTTGGGAGAATTCATGTTCAAAACATTTATTTCGTCTCACTTTGCACATTTACCAATTTATATAGCGCATATTGACACGACAAAATCCTAGCAAGAGAACTAGGTCGCGTAAGTAGTAAAGTGGATTTCTAAGACCGGGGTTATCGTATCCGCAGGGACAACTATAATCTAAGTACCAAGACTACTATATTACTCAATTCTAAGTTAAATCGGTCGATAGAAAGGTTGATTAACTAATTAATAAATACTAGAAAATAAACTAAGGCAACGTCACACGAAATAAAGGGAGGAAACAATAGAGAGAAGCGATCAAGGCACATGGTTCAACCGATTATGCATTTAGATTGTGATTTAGGTTCTATTGGATTATTAGATTGATTTAGCTAAGGCAAAATTCCCTAACGTACGTACTACCCAATCTCTTGGCATAGCAACCCTACCCTTGGTAACGATTTTCTATATATCTCTATATGAAAACCAGATTAACGAGGATGCATTTAAGGTCTAGGAATTCCCCACGTGAATGGAAAGCCACCTAAAGAAACCGAGTCTATCTCTAGTCGGTTTAACTATAGGGTATTTAATGTTTATATCTTCCCTAGGTTATTATCTCTCGATCTCTAACCTAGGCATTTTATCAAACACTTGGTGATCAAGCAAATGTAGCATTGAGATCAAATATTGAATACATAGCTAAAACCAAAATTAATCCAATAAACACCAACAAATCAACAATCAAAATAACATAAACGGCCTATCCATGGGCTCAATCAAACAAGTTTAGCTCATATTCATGTCAAAAGTGCAATTATAAATCATTCAAGTCATAGGAGATTTGAACAAATTCAAGAAACAAATATGTAAAAACTCCATAATTCTTGTAGAGATGTGGATTCCTTGTTGAATTCTCCATGTTTTGACCTTTAATCTTCTCTTCTAAGCTCTCCCTCTCTCTATTTTCGTGTGGTTGCTGATATCCAAGGTGAGTTAGGGTAAAAAATGGCTTAAAGGGGTATTTATAGACCAACCCGCTGTCTCGAACGCCGTGGCGTTGGGTGTCGAACGCCGCGGCGTTCAACATTCTGCTCCTGAACGCCGCGGCGTTGGTGATGAATGCCGCGGTGTTCCCCTCCTGCTCCGGCCAGTTTTGGTAAACTTCGCATAACTTTCTCTACCGATGTCGGAATACACTGATTCAAGATGCTGTAGAATCCTAAAACAAATATCTACAACTCGCAAGAAGACACTGGGGCCTAAATCAAATTTTAAAGATGACAAAATCGTCTCACAAGTCACTGAATGAGAAAACTCCATCGTAAGACATCTCTTCCGATGACGTTTTCACCTCCTTCCCTACATATCTGATCTTTGTCTTCAACATAAGAAATGTAGCTTTACCTCTTATCTTTTCATTGGTATAAGGAGTGTGTAATTTGGACATTGGTAGAGAAATCTATTCCATAAACTCTAGCACTGCACAGACAGTTTGTATTTTTATGCATGATTACCTTCAATCCGTGTTCTTTTCCTCCACATCATATGTTATTCTAGAAAATATGAGAAAACAAGGATCAAAGCATCAAATGTGATCAAATTATCAAGGAAACAATCAAAACCAAGTCGATAAACGGGGGAAAACTAGTGTAAAAATAACATATATCAACTACCCCCAAACTTAGCTTTGATCGTCCTCGATCAAATACAATCAAGCACACAGATGAAAGCTCAAAATGGTTTTTCTTTTGCAATCTCATACACACAAAAGCAAGCATTAAACCTTCAAAGAAGTTTCGAAAGAGTTACCCGATGCTTTGAACATTCAGCAATTTGAAAACCACACAAAATCTTAGTTTCCATCCCTAATTCATGAACTCCCACTCCCATATTCATGTCAAGAGCACACTTTAGATAAGATTATGCAAATCAATTTGAAAGTAAAGCCATTGAAACAATTCAACATTCGTTAACCCATCGGTGTTTATAAAGTGCAATTGTCACAATCAAAAGGTCTTTACGGCTTGTAATGTAAAGCTAGGTGATGGCTAGGATTGGAAAATATAGATAAAGTGACTAAGTCAAGAGAGCCTATAATTCAAAATCATTGATCTAAATTCGCAAATAGACTACAAAAACTTTCACACCTTATCACTTATCCCTTTTTCACTCTCTTTTTCCTATCAACTTACAACCCCCAAACTTGTTTCTTTTCATATCGGGTTGTACACAGAATTCCAAGCCAAATGATCCAATTGAGTGCCAAGATTCAAGCCTAGTCGAGAGCACAATTTTTTTTTCCATATATATATCTCTCTCTCGACTATTTAGCCCATTGCTCAAGTTTTCATTTCATCCCTTTTTTTACATAATACTTCAAACCTCAAAAATCCCAACATAGCCAAAACATCACTATCTAACTCATATTCATTCAAATCAAAACAAGGTGACTACCCATATTCAAGTCAAATGATATGAAGTTCTAAACTCTCTTGATTGGGTGCAAGACATTGTTTTTCTTTTAGGCTAGCAGGTGGTTGTCATGGCTTATGAAAGAAAGACGAATGGTGGTTTCTAGTGTGCATAGCACACTCCATTCTTATCAATACGGCTCAAATCAAGGTCTAGAGATTATGCAATATAGAGAAGGCCAAAATGTAAGGCTAACAACAATGAAAGATGGCCTAAATCATTTTATGACTTTACAACATTAATACACACTTCATAGTCAACAAAATTGAAAGTTCAACGTTTTAAAACCGCAATAATTCGCATAAGCATGACTAAAAAGGGCTTTCAAGTCACAATATATGACATGTTGACCACAGACAAGGGGCTTTGACTTTAACATAGTAGAGATATTCAAACGCATTCAGCTCTTATGCAAGGGTGCACCAATTCATGAATTCTAATTCAACAAGGTTGTACCCCCAAACTTAAATTAGACATTGTCCTCAATGTTCATGAAATAAATGCAAGGTGAGAGGGATAAGTGTTACAACTCTGAAATGGAGAGATGCGGAGTGAGCACGGTGGTGGGCTAGTACCCTGGGATCAAAACCTGAAGAAAAGAAATATCTAGAAAATCACATCAACAATAAGACGGGAAAGAAAGCAAGATAAATACAAAAAGGCAAAATAAGAAAGCGATTAAAAGCTTGGGTTGCCTCCCAAGAAGCGCTTGTTTTAAAGTCAATAGCTTGACTTTACCGAGTTATTTCAGGGGGGTTTTCGAATGAATGCTTTGTTCATTCTCCAAGTAAGGATGAAATAGGGCCCGGTGTTACTAGAAAATATGATGAGTAGTGACCAAGCAATCATCCATTCAAATATTTTCTCATAGTCCATCACCAATTCCATCACTCTTTCTTCTCATTGTGCCGAGTGATGATTTGGACTATTCTCCAATTTACAAATAGATGACCGTTTTTCTTCACCCATCGAAGTGGAAAACTTGGAGTTCATGATGTAGGACTCGAGGAGACTATTGGTTCTTTTAACCTGAGAAAGCTCAACACTAAAAGGATCAAAAACATCAATGCGTAAAGACAAATTCGAATCAATTGGATGCTTACAAACCTCATAGCTATCACAAATAACCATATTAACTCCTATAGTTAAAAACAACTCACCTTCACTGGAATCAATTACCTCTTTACATGTGGAGAGGACAGAGGGTGGACAATCTTTAGTGATAGGGGGGAGACATTGTAGTCCTAAATCAACCGCTTGTTCAACTTCTGTATTGAGGGAAGCCTCATTTTCTTTTGTGCGATTCTCTAGGGTGCATGACTCTCTCTCCTTCCATAAGTTGATTGGTTGATCGACTAGTATGACCACTTCCCTACTATGAGCTTCTGACTCCTTTCTACGAGCTTCCATCTCTTTTATGATAGCTTCCATCTCGTTTATGCTAGCTTGTGAGCTTGCACAATCTACATTCAACTGGTCCTCAAGAGTAGATGTCATCGTTGGCTCTTGTTGATAGGAACTATCATATTGTTGGGAGGGAAGGCTATAGACATGGTCAAATCCTGAGGCATTGTTGTAACTCCATGTTGAGCTTGCAGGATTTATCCAACCAGGATGGTAAGTATGCTCATAGGTTTCCATTTTCATTGGGGTTGATGAGGCGAATGATGGATCCCAATCATGCGCCAATCCTGGTGAAAACATCATTCCATCATTGTTGTAACTCCATGTTGATCTTGAATGATTTAGCCAACCGGGATGGTAAGTGTGCTCATAGGATTCCATAGGTGGTAAAACAATTGGCCCAGCTGCTCCTTGAATGTTTGGCATCATGTAATCTCTCATAAGGATTTGTGGAGATACCTCCGGTTGCTTTAGAGGTATGCCAAGCTTTGCAATTTCCCGACGCACTGCTTCTGCTAGGACAGCGGGATCTATGTGTGTATAAGGAGTATCCATCGTGGCTTGCTGTGGTTGAGTCTCCCTTTGAATTCTTACCCCTCGAGTAAATGTGCATTCAATCTCAGGGTCCATCTCCACTAGTCCAATCCCACTAGTACGTGTCATGCACTAATGAGATCAATCTCGCACAAAGAAAGACAAAACAATCAGTAGAAAAAAAAATTGATCTAAGCTCAGAAAGAATAAGAGAATCTCAATATTAGATACCATAGTTGTCCCCGACAACGGCGCCAAAAACTTGACACGACAAAATCCTAGCAAGAGAACTAGGTCGCGTAAGTAGTAAAGTGGATTTCTAAGTCCGGGGTTATCGTATCCGCAGGGACAACTGTAATCTAAGTACCAAGACTACTATATTACTCAATTCTAAGTTAAATCGGTCGATAGAAAGGTTGATTAACTAATTAATAAATACTAGAAAATAAACTAAGGCAACGTCACACGAAATAAAGGGAGGAAACAATAGAGAGAAGCGATCAAGGCACATGGTTCAACCAATTATGCATTTAGATTGTGATTTAGGTTCTATTGGATTATTAGATTGATTTAGCTAAGGCGAAATTCCCTAACGTACGTACTACCCAATCTCTTGGCATAGCAACCCTACCCTTGGTAACGATTTCCTATATATCTCTATATGAAAACCCGATTAACGAGGATGCATTTAAGGTCTAGGAATTCCCCACGTGAATGGAAAGCCACCTAAAGAAACCGAGTCTATCTCTAGTCGGTTTAACTATAGGGTATTTAATGTTTATATCTTCCCTAGGTTATTATCTCTCGATCTCTAACCTAGGCATTTTATCAAACACTTGGTGATCAAGCAAATGTAGCATTGAGATCAAATATTGAATACATAGCTAAAACCAAAATTAATCCAATAAACACCAACAAATCAACAATCAAAATAACATAAACGGCCTATCCATGGCCTCAATCAAACAAGTTTTGCTCATATTCATGTCAAAAGTGCAATTATAAATCATACAAGTCATAGGAGATTTGAACAAATTCAAGAAACAAATATGTAAAAACTCCCTAATTCTTGTAGAGATGTGGATTCCTTGTTGAATTCTCCATGTTTTGACCTTTAATCTTCTCTTCTAAGCTCTCCCTCTCTCTATTTTCGTGTGGTTGCTGATATCCAAGGTGAGTTAGGGTAAAAAATGGCTAAAAGGGGTATTTATAGACCAACCCGCTGTCTCGAACGCCGCGGCGTTCAACATTCTGCTCCTGAACGCCGCGGCGTTGGTGATGAATGCCGCGGTGTTCCCCTCCTGCTCCGGCCAGTTTTGGTAAACTTCGCATAACTTTCTCTACCAATGTCGGAATACACTGATTCAAGATGCTGTAGAATCCTAAAACAAATATCTACAACTCTCAAGAAGACACTGGGGCCTAAATCAAATGTTAAAGATGACAAAATCGTCTCACAAGTCACTGAATGAGAAAACTCCATCGTAAGACGTCTCTTCCGATGACGTTTTCATCTCCTTCCCTACATATCTGATCTTTGTCTTCAACATAAGAAATGTAGCTTTACCGCTTATATTTCCATTGGTATAAGGAGTGTGTAATTTGGACATGGGTAGAGAAATCTATTCCATAAACTCTAGCACTGCGCAGACAGTTTGTATTTTTATGCATGATTTACCTTCAATCCTTGTTCTTTTCCTCCACATCATATGTTATTCTAGAAAATATGAGAAAACAAGGATCAAAGCATCAAATGTGATCAAATTATCAAGGAAACAATCAAAACCAAGTCGATAAACGGGGGAAAACTAGTGTAAAAATAACATATATCACATATTGATAACACACATGCTTCATACAACTAATGAACATGCATCAAAAGCAATAATACAACACACAAGTCTATGGGCTTTTATCTAGAGGGTCCAAGCCAATGGGCCATCATAAAATTGAAAAAGAAAAGCCTAGCTAATCTTCATGGGCTCCAAGCTCCTCTTCTTTAGCATGATCTCCATCTTGAAAGGCCTATTCTATTTCTATTTATTATAAGAGGTAATTTAAAACCTATACATAAATCTAGAAATTAAATAAAATGGGCTCAAACTGGCCCTTACAACCCATCAAAAGAAATACATAATCAAAAGAAGCAACCTAAGTCCATAGACATATGTCACCATCACATAATACATGCTCGCGATAAATAAAACACTTATGTTGGTGATTAATAAAAATTAATTAGTCCAACTTAGTTAATTTCCACAATAAAATTCCAAATTTTATTGATTCTTATGAAAATAATCCTATTTATCAGAATTCTTTATTTAAATAAATAACTTAATAAATAAAATTCTCCAAGAGTTTATTAATTAACTATTTCATTCAAATAAAGATCAATAAAAACTATATTGGGCTTAATTTTATCAAAATTAAATTACCAACCATTGGCATATTCAAAATTAATTAATTAGGCCCAATAACTAATTTATTGAATTATCCACAATTTTAATCAAAACAATTTGGGCCCTTTTTTAATTAAATCCGGGTCATCATCCTTTTGACCCACCCGAAAAACTAAAATAGCCCAAACACCTATTCAATTAAAATTTGGACTTTAGGAAAATATAACCCGACCCATTAGGGCCCGAGTCACGAAAACCCGGGGCCCGAAACAGGTCTGTGCGCTGGGCGCATGGCACGATGTATGTCGGGCGCACGGTTTAATCGTGCTCGGCCGTACGCTCCGTGAAATGGCACGACGTTGGGGGCCCACCCATTGTGCGCAAAGCGCACATTGTGTGCACAACGGGAGGCCAAAAAGGCCTCCTATTGCGCGCACAGCGCGCGGTCTGGGCGCCCAGCTCGCAGACTGCTCATGCTTTTTGCGTCGCGCTCGTCTTGGGGTTATACTTCTCCGATTATCATAAAATGTATATGACCAGATTCGCAACTCATTAAAATACAACTTTTATGAAGAAACTGCAGCAAGATTCAGAATATTTTCATATGAAAAACACGTTCAAAGCACGCCTCAAAAACGCAAAAAAAACAGCCAATCACATAAGCAATTAAACACATAATTCAGAGATTGGCTCGGATACCACTGTTGGGAACTATACGAATAAAACGCAGTGGAAAGCAAATTTAATTCCCAAAGCCCGAATCATCTCTAATCCTCGTGTTTAATTGTGTATAGAAAAATTACCGTTCTCATGTATGTTGATTTCTGAACGTGATCCTTTTCTCTGTCGCCGAATTTGCCAACTTCTCTAATTCGTCACGCCGGAATCAAAAATGAAAAAATCCTCTTTTCTTCCTTGTCAAAGACGGCTAGAGAGAGAGAGAGAGAGGTGGGAGACTTTTTCTTGGAGAGAAAGTTATGTAAGTTGCCTTGTGTTATTTTTCACCTTGTGATATATTTATATCATTATTTTTTTTGGTAGTTTAACGTGCAACAAAGATAAAAACAGACGGAAGAAGAAAAAAACAAACACTAAACAAAGGCCTAGTCTATGCCCATAATCCTGCTGGGCACCTCATCTTCTTCAAACTCCTCCAGTAAGCTTCTAGGGGGATCATTCCAAATTAGGATACCCTCATTCTGTTCATGGCCCAATTTGGCCATATGGTCAGCATACTTGTTCCCTTCCCTAAGTGTGTGGACGAATTCAATGTCCCAAGGTAAATTCATCAATCGACGGTAATCCTCAATAATTAGTCCGAGCGGATGAGTTTGAGTGTTGCCATGGATGATCAAATTTTGTGTCACTTCCGAGTCCGTCTCGACAATGAGCTTCTGAAATCTGTGTTCCCAAGTCAATCTAAGTCCCTCACGAATGCCCAGGAGTTCTGCTGAATTGATCGTGATATTACCCAATTTAACCGAAAATCCATGTATCCATAAGCCTTTGTTATCTCTAATAACCCCTCCTGCTGCCGCTGACTTCCCGTCTGCAAAATAGCTTCCATTTGTATTGAGTTTAAACCAACCCATAGGGGGAGGGATCCAGTTTACCTGGTCGCGTTTGGGAAGGTGCTTGTTGGAGGGTCCAAAGATTATCATCAGATCGCTAGCTAAAATTTTGATAGAGAGAGCAATTTCCCTCGGATGTTCCGGTTTGTTCTTAAAAAAAATTGTTACGGGAGAGCCAAATTGACCAAATGGTCGGAACGAAAAATATTTTCCAGTCACACTCTGGTAAGATGATATTATCAAAATGGGAAAGGAGAAGCTTTGAGATCCAATTTTTGCGGTTAGTTGCCATAAAACGGAAGAAATCCGATGGTAGAATTAAGAGTTCCCAAACTTGTCTTGCCTTAGGACATTCAATGAGAGTGTGGAACACATCTTCCTTAGCCGAATTACATCTTGTGCACGTGTCATTGTTAGCAAATTTTCTATCAAAACGTAGAGAATTAGTGAGGAGTTTATTATGTTGACACAACCAAAGAAAGAGTTTAAACTTATGAGGTCCCTTAGTTTGCCATATCCAGTTCCAAGTTGGTCGATTCAAACTGGGCCTAAGTTCTGGATTTAGAATTTTGAAAGCTGTTCTGCAAGAGAAAACCCCATTAGATGCCCCTCCCCAGATTTGAGTATCACATTGGGGTGCTAAGAATGCGAAACTTAATGTCATCCGGGATAGCAGTTTTGATCAAGGAAAAATTCCAACGCCCCTGATTGTCCACTATATCTGCAATGCGAAGGTCAAGATCTTCACTCTCAATGCCCGTTTCAATGGTATCACAAAGTAATTCATCCCCTAACCACCTATCGAACCAAATGCAGATTTTGGCTCTGTCTCCAATCTCCAAATGATTGCACTCTCAATGGCCTTAGTACTTCTAACGATTCCTTTCCAAAGACTCGAGGAGTTTACTTTAGGGACATGTTCAAAGATGGACTTGGCCGAATGGAGGTATTTTTTGTGAAAAACTCTTGTCCAAGGATTGTCTTCGTTTTGAAAAGTTCTCCATCCGATTTTAGCAAGCATAGCCATATTGGCTTTGCGGGAATTTCTAAGACCAAGACCCCCGTTTTTCTTACTTTTAATGACCTTATCCCACCCCACCAAGTGGACCTTCTTAACATTCTCTGTCGATCCCCAAAGGAAAGATCGATTGAGTTTGTCAAGATGGTCGCACAGTCTAGAAGGAAGCCAATTAGTATGCATAGAATAAGTAGGAAGGGCCGAGGTTACCAATTGGATCAAAGTAGTACGGGCGGCCAAATTCAGATTTTTTGCTTTCCAACCTGAAAGACGGGCTTGGACTTTTTCGATAAGATCCCTAAAATTATTGCAACTGTTACGGGAAAGCGTAATTTTGATTCCTAGGTACTTCCCTAAATGTGAAGTTGGGCTGAAATTAAGGATATTAGCCATCTCATGTCGAACAGTGGTCAAGGTCTTGGGGGCAAAAACACTTTGGATTTTGATAAGATTACTTTGAGTCCGGAAGCAAGACAAAAATCGTCAAGAATAACCTTGATAGCTCGGGCAGATTTAACATTGGACTTGGCAGCTAGAATGATATCATCGGCGAAAAAAGTTTGTGAGATATAAGGTCCCGTTATACTAAAAGCAATGGGATCCAACATCTTATTCATCACCGATTCCTCAATCATGTAGGCGAGCCTCTCCATACAAAGCACGAAGAGATACGGCGAGCCTCTCCGTATCAATTCGGGAAAGCGTAATTTTAATTTTGATAATCCAATTAATTCAATTCCTAATTAATTTATAATTCAATTTCTCCAAGAAATTAATTAACTCATTAATTTAATTAATTAATTAAATTATCCAATAATTAATTAATTAATTACGGCATCCAATGCCGTGAATTTCTCTCAAGTCTTTTTCCCATGTTTTTCCTTTTGCACTTCCTTTAAGCGCGACTCTTTAGGTTCGTCTCAAAAGGCAATTGGGAGGAATCCAAAGGGTGTGAGTGACACCTAGGCAGTCTCGTGGCTCACACCGTAACCCAATTGAGAACGAATGAATAGGATCATTCCAAACCTTTATGCCGTTAATACCGTAAGTGTATAAACCTTTTATTCTTATATCCCAGTCAAGTGAAAGTCAAGGTTTAAAGTCAAACTCATATAACTTGACCATATGCCTAAGCTCATAATAAGTCTAGGTATTTAAATGCTTTGGCCAAAGACTTTCATCATCACTTATTCAGGATCGCATAGGATATTTTACTCATTCACTTATGAGAGAATAAATTCCATATTGTAAATCAGTTAACAATGCTACTTGCCCATCAAGTCGTACTTCGAGGTCGATTCCACCAACAGGTGATTTGAATCTAACTACTCTAATGATAGACTTGATGTCACAAGTACATCTTCATCTCAATTTCTCAGGTCAGAGGTTCACACGCACCTATCACTACTTATCAGTTTCATCATTGACTGTCAATGAGTGAATACCCATGTGATGAACTGATGGGAGCTGTGTTCGAACATATCAGTCCAACTGACACGTCTATGATATAAGTTCCACTACCATTTCCATAGTGTACGACTGACATTTTCTCTGTCGAAACTTACATCATACAAGTCTTTATTCACTATTGATGCCCAATCAATATTTTTTAGACTTGTGAACCCTTTTAGATGTCAAGGGTCAGACCATTCTAGTGCTTTTCCTCCTATCCCATAGGAGGTAGAAGGTTCGCCTTGTCATCAAGGACTTTACGTTGTTTATTCACACCTTATAAATGCTTATAAGAAAACAACAATCAACTGCCTTATATTAATAGAAAAACCATAGTTTAGTTACAATGTTTATGCCCTATAAATCTATCCTCTTTATGGCATTCGAGGGCATATATTCTAACAGAGATGGCTTGGTGATGACTATATCCTTGGAATCCTCCAAATGCCAAACAAGACGAGCCTAGAGAGTCGCGCTATGTTAAGATGATATAATAAAGGAGTTTTACTGTTTGAAGTGTATTTTGGTGATTTCACTTGGAGTGGAAATTGTCAAAAAGGATATGTATTGGTTATTATAAATATATTTAATTATTGTAATTAAATTATTTTATTCAATCAATATTAATAGTATGATATTATTAACTTAGAATTAATAAAGTACTATTAATAAAAAGAGATTAGTATTTAATTAATTACCAATTGGATTGCAAAGAAAAAGCCCAGTACATCTATCCCCTAGGGTATACACCCCCCCCCCCTCTTCTCCTTAGTCAAGCAGTAGTCTTTTATTCAAACACTAAGTGTTTAAAAAAAATTATAACTCAAGTCAATTTTTCATCTTTGAGAGTGAAAAATAGTAAAACACAAAATCCTTTTCCTCCACATAAACCCTAAGGCGCCCAACTGAGTCTGAGGTAGAGGAGATCGAGCTTCAAAATATCATCTTTCCTGTGATAATCTAGAGGAAATAACGATCTGTTGCTTCTCAAGTTGGGGCTTGGCCCGTTTAGTCTGGACCTTGGAAAATTAATCCTACAAGATTAAAATTAATTTTTTTTTTTGAATTGGGGGCTTGGTCCGTTTAGTCCATTAGGTGTATTTAGAGCCTAGTGGATGATTTAAAAAAAAAATGGGCTCAAGCCCGATTAGCATTCTTAAAATTATTTTGTGGATTAATTTTAAAATTAAAAGTCCTATAAAATCTTGTTCAATTTTGAAATTGGATTTTAATTGAGCATTAAATTAGATTTAATTTTCTTTACTTTATTTAAAATTGGATTTTATTTATGATTAAATTAAATTTAATTTTGATAAGTTTGTTTAAAATTGTATCTTTTCTAAGGCCAATAATTGGATTTATTAGCCACATAAAATTAATCGTCAAATTTAATTCTTGGTATTTCAATTGGATTTAAATGACCAAATAAAGCTTGTTGGGCTTGTTTTATTTCATGGATTAAATAAGGTTGACCCAAGTCAATTTGGAATTTGATTTAGATTAGAGTTTAATTTCGCTTTTAAATTATTTCACTCATAATTGAGCTGTATTTGATAAAGTCCACTTTAATTGGATTAAAGTAAAATATTTGGGCTTGGCCCATTAAAATTGAAGTTCAAAATAAATTGAATTTATTTTTGAATATTAATTTAATTGGGTTTAATTAAATATTAAATAAGATTGAATAATAATCACATATGTATTTAATTTGATTATGTGCTTCTTTTATCATTATGTGATGGTGACACCTCGTATGGGCTTAGGGTTGGTTTCTTTTTATTATCTGGGTTGTATTGGGCCGGAGTTTGAGCCCTCCAGTTTGTATATTTATTTTTATTTAGATCAATTGTATAGGCATGTACCATTGTAATAAATATATTAGATAGGTCCAATAAAAGGAGAAGACGATGGCAAGCTTGGAGAGGAGTCAACAATCTCTTTGTAATAGATCAGAACCCCTCCCCAATTGACTCGTTGGCTCGAGACAATCTAGATGAAAGCCCTTACGTGTGTGTGTTGTTAGAAATTGCTAGGCTTTTTTCTTATGCATTTCCATAAATAGTGCTTAATAAATTAATGTGCAAAGTGAGACCCAAAATATAATAACTTTCATAGTTGTTAAATCTCCCTTTATCAAATAATACTAAGTAAAGGGTATTTGATATCCTGACTCTCCATCAAACTTTAGAATGAGATGGCCGCATCTTGTATATGGCACCGTCCCGATATTAGGGGGTCATATATAAAGGTGATATGCTTGATCTTCACCAGTGCATTAGATGCCTTCGGTTGAAGCGAATTTTGCCCCATACATTGAAAAAGGTTGCAAGGTGAGATTAAATTGTTAGACTGATATGAGTTGATGGGAATAGACTTAGATGAATCCCCACCTATATATCGAAAAATGTTGTGGTTAAGTGATTCATGAGCCAAAGAGATTGAATCGTTAAATGGTTTAACTGGCACTAGGCGCCACCTCAATTTCTAGATGACCCATATATCGAAAAAGGTTGCAACCCATATAGACATTGAGGACCTCAATCACTCACTAGGAAACCAATCTAATGAGGTTTCTGAGTGTTGCGGTGGGATTGGGAGGCAAGTAATTGTACAAGTCCTTTATGATTACTTGTTTTAAACAATACAAAGCATCTAAATGATAATCTTAGTATTTTCTGCAGTTTGATAATTACTCTCTATAATGGTTAACCCACTCAACATTCTGCTTGAAAAAACGTCCTCACTGGATATAATTTTGTCAATTGGGAAAGAAATCTATGGATAGTCCTTAGCCTTGAAGGCTTAGAATATGTGCTCGATGAAGTGAGGTCTCCAGTCCCAGATACTAATAACTTTGAGGACCGACTTGCCTATGAAACATGGGGCAAGGATGACGTCAAAGTTAGAGGTTTCATACTGGGTTCGATAGGCAATGATCTCCAGCGTTCTCATGAGAAAATCAAGAAATCTGGGGAAATCTTGCTGCACTTGAGGGGACTCTATGGAGAACACAATCGGATTGCTAAATATGAGATATCAAGGAAACTCTTTGGAGCTAGAATGAAAGAAGGAGAGAAGGTTGGGGATCACACCCTCAGAATGATCTCTATGATTGAGAGACTTGAAGCTCTTGATTTCACCATAGATTTCCACCTTCAAATTGATCTCATTTTCCAGTTGCTCCCAAAATCATTTTCGCAATTCATTGTGAATTTCAACATGAATGACATTGAATGCACACTAGTTGGGCTAATGAACTAGCTGATCAATGCTAAGTCACAGTTGGAGCCGAAGATGAAAGAAACTGCTCTAGTCATTTCTACTAATTTTAAGAGAAGTTAGAAAAAGAAAAGAGGTAAGAAGCAGCTAGAAGTCTCCAAATCACCAGGCAATGACAAAGCCAAAAAGGTCAAAAAGTTCAAGGGTAGGACCCCAAAGATAACAGACATCTGCCTCCATTGCGAGGAGCTAGGGCACTGGATGCGGGATTGTCCTAAGCTGAAAGCTGAAAAAGTAGCTATAGAACTTTTTATTTTTGAAAATAATTGTTCTATGACTATTTTATCTACTTCATGGATTCTAGATTCGGGATCTAGTGCTCACATCTGTGTTTTGAACCAGGATCTGGAAATAAGTAGGAAGCCGGGAGAAAAAAAAGTGATGATCAATGTGGAAAGCGGGCACAGTGTCGCGGCTACACACATTGGAAGCACTTCTATTACATTAATGTCTTAACATTCTATTACTTTATATAACTGCCTCGTTTTGCCCATTGGGCTTAAGAACATTGTCTCTATTTCTGTATTGGTCAAGAAAGGGTACTTGTTTACTTTTAATGACAATGGTTGTAATATTTATTTTAGAAATAAAAATGTTGGCTCAGCATCTTTAGTTAATGGATTGTATTATGTTAATGTTCAAAACCATTGCATGGTTAACGCTATGACTAAGAAGTGTAGTATGAATGGTAATAACCAAAGACTTATGTGTCATCTTAGAATTGGACATGCCGGTGAATTCAAGGTTCACGAGTTGGAGAAACGAGGGCTTATCGGCCCTCTTGGATCTGATCCATATCCAACATGTTAATCCTGTCTAAAAGGAAAAATGACTAGGTCACCCTTCACCGGACATTTTGAAAGATCCAAGGAAGTTTTGGATTTGGTTCCTACAGACGTTTGTGGGCCCTTCAAGGATGAGGCCTACGGAGGTTTTCAGTATTTCATTATATTCACTGACAACCATAGTAGATATGGACTCGTGTATTTAATGAAGCATAAGTCTGAAGCTATTGAATGGATCAAGACGATGATTGAAAAACAAACCGGGCACAGTATTATGGCACTGTGATCAGATCGTGGTGATAAATATATGAGTGCTGAATTCTTAAAAGAACACGACATGGTGTCACAACTTACTCCTCCAGCAACCCCACAATTAAATAAGTAGCTGAACGCAAAAATCGTACTCTATTGGATATGACAAGATCTATGCATAGCTACACCGATTTACCTGTTTCATTGTGAGGACATGCTTTGCTTACTGCAGTACACATATTGAATAAGTGTCCCTCCAAGTCTATTCTCAAAACACCATATGAGTTGTGGTGTGGAAGGAAACCTAATCTTAAGAACATAAGAGTGTGGGGATTGCTCTACATATGTTAAGAAGACTAAGGTAGAGAAACCAGAGGAAAGATCCCTCAAGGGTCGATTCATAGGTTTTCCCACTGACTCTATGGGATACTTGTTTTACCTACCAAACGATCAGCAGATAATCGTGGCTTTGCAAGCATGATTTCTCGAAGGTGAGTTCATTAGAGAAGGAGGTGCAGGTAGGAAACTAGTTCCACTAAAAGAACTAAATGAATCCCTTTTGGAGACACCTATTCAAGTACATAGAACTGACCAAGAAACTCAAAAAACACAATTGTGGCTACGACACTCTAGTAGAGTATCTCAACCGCCTGAGAGATATGGTCACCTTCATGAACAACAATATTTGTTAGGAAATGGAAGCCATGGAGATGATCCTTCTAGGTACGAGCAAGTAGCGACTGATATTGATTCCGCAAAATGGCCAGAACCCATGAATGCAGAGATGGATTCGATGTATTCAAACTAAGTCTAGACTCTTACTGATCTTCCTGAGGTGTACGGCCAATAGGTTGTAAATGGATCTATAAGAGAAACATTGGCCAGGATGGCAAGATAGACACCTATAAGGCCAGACTTGTCACGAAAGGTTGTAGTCAAAAAGAGGCAATTAACTATGAGGAAGTCTTTTCACCCGTAGCAATGATCAAGTCCATTCGAATCCTGCTCACCATCGCAGCGAACCTAGACTATGAAAGCTGGAAAATGGATGTGAAAACCACATTTTTAAATGGATACCTTGAGGAGGACATTTATATGCAGCATCCCAGAGGTTTTATATCCGACGCAGATTTTCATAAGGTTTTCAAACTAAATAAGTCCATTTATGGACTTAAGTAGACGTCTCCCAGCTGGAATCAACAGTTCGATCAAGAAGCAAAATCTTATGGATTCACTAAGAATGAAGATGAACCGTGTGTCTATAAATTGTCTAGTGGGAGCAAGTTGACATTCCTAGTGTTATATGTAGATAACATATTATTAATGGGGAATGGCATAGGCTCATTGAAATCAGTCAAGGAATGGCTTTCAAGCACATTTTCCATGAAAGAGTTAGGAGAAGCAACCTACATCCTTGGGATTCACATCTACCGGGATAGGGCAAATCGGATGCTACCTCGAGAAAGTCCTTAAGAGATATGTAATGAGTAACTCTAAAGGAGGACTTCTGCCCACACTACTACAGAAATGACCTATTACAGCACACCTATTACACCGGTTTTAAAAAAATCGCTGAACGGAGGGGCCTATTACAGCGGTTCATGGGTGAACCGCTGTAAAAGGGTTGACTGGTACCCTATTACAGCGGTTCTTTTAAAAAAACTAAAAAATTAATGGACCTATTATAGCGATTCTTTGAAGAACCGCTGTAATAGGTCTCAGACCTATTACAACGGTTCTTCAAAGAACCGCTATAATACGTTCATTAATTAAAAAAATATATAAAATCAAAGACCTATTATAGTGGTTCTTTGAAGAACCTCTATAATAGGAAAAGACTTATTACAGCGGTTCTTCAAAGAACCGCTGTAATAGGCCAAAACGAAAAAATTTGAAACACTTTTATCTTCCCGCTTCTCTCTCTCACTCTCAAAATTTAAAACCCATTTCAGATTTTCTCTCTCTCTACTCTCGGTCTCTCTCTCTCGATCCCCCCCAAAAGCTCGGCACCACCGCCGCTGTCGCCACCACCACCACCACTTACCGGCAGGGCCGCCTCTGCCACCACCACCACCACTTACCGGCGGTGCCACCGCCGCCACCACCACCACCACCACTTACCGACGCCGCTGCCACCATCACCACGATCGTAAGCTTCTTCTCTTTCTTTCTCTTTCCCTCTATATATATATATGTATATTTGTATATGTGTGGGTGTATGTACATTTGTGTATGTGTGGGTGTATTTATTTTGTGTATGTGTGTATATTTGTGTATGTGTGGGTGTGTGTATATTTGTGTATATGTGGATGGGTGTGTGTATATTTGTGTATATGTTGATGGGTGCATGTATATTTGTGTATTTACGAAAATATTTCTCGATTGAAATGTTGCGGTATTGGAATGACACGAAATTCGTACGGTCATAGAGAAACGGTATTCTAAACAAAACACATGATGTTGTCATGCGATCTCGGGATTTTAGCCATCTCAGATCGTTTAAGGCCTCAAATTTGCGTTTTTTTACGAAAATAGGGTATTTTTGTAATAAAACGTAAATTTGAGGCCTTAAACGATCTCAGATGGCTAAAATCCCGAGAGCGCAAAATTTTGCAGTTTGTTCAGAATTCCGTTTTGCTATGACCGTGTGAATTTCGTGTCATTCCGACACAATAACATTTCAACCGCGAAAAAAAAATACTACCTATTACAGCGATTTTTTCCAAAACCGCTGTAATAGGTCCCGGAAAAAAAATTTAATTTTTTTTAACAGCGGTTATTTGTATAATCGCTATAATAGGATACACCTATTACAACAGTTATAAAAATGACCGCTGTAATATGTGTCTATTACAGCGGTTTTTAACCGCTGTAATTGGCCTTAACCAATTACAGCGGTACCTATTACAGCGGTTAAAACCGCTGTAATTGGCCAAAAAAAACCGCTGTAATAGGCCATTTCTGTAGTAGTGCCATGGGACATGACTTACAACTCTTTAAGTCCATATGTCCAAAATCGGATAAGGACAGACTAAAGATGAGTAATACCCCATATGCATCAGCAATGGGAAGTCTTATGTATGCAATGTTATGCACGAGACCTGACAAAGCCTACACTGTAAGTGTAGTTTGTCAGTTTCAAGCTAAACTTGGTGAGTAGCATTGGATGGCTGTGAAGTCTATTCTTAAGTATCTTAGAAGAACCAAGGATGTGCTTCAAATATATGGAAATGGAGAGATGAGAGTAGATGGATATTCTGTGTCAGAATTTTAGTCTGATGTGGATGATCAAAAATCTACGTCTGGATTTATATTCACTCTGAGTGGTGCAGCAGTGTTATGGAAAAGTTCCAAGAAAAGCACAACTGTGAACTCCACATGTGAAGCTGAATACATAGCTACCTCAGAGGCAACTAACGAAGCTGTTTGGATAAAGAATTTCATGGTTGAACATCAAGTGGTTCCTAGCGTGGAAATGTCGTTGCCACTATTGTGTGACAACAATAAAGCAATAGAACTAGCTAAAGAACCAAGGTCTCACAACAAATGTAAACACATAGAGAGAAGGTATCACATAATACGAGAAATCGTTGGAACAGGCAACATCGTCGTGCAGAAAGTAGCCTCAGCGGAAAACGTAGTTGACCCACTCACTAACCCTCTATCATCGGCGGTGCTAGAGAAACATCTTGAGAATATGGGACTTAAATACAATAGCAATTGTCATTGAGTGCAAGTGACAAATTGTTAGGTGTTTTGCCCTCCATGCCATTGAGGAATTAGATTTAAGAGGTCGTTTTATTTATATTGTATGAACATTATTATTGATTAATAAAAGGCATTGAATTTGTTTATCTAATTATGGCATTTAATGTATCGAACAAATAGGTCCTTAAGATTAAGGTGTACTCCTCACTGCTTATTTGATAAGTGGGAGCACTGGTGGAGTTAAGTGCTTGGTCTTATAAAGATGGTCCACGAGTTAAAGAATCTAAATTGGGCGTTTAGATTTAACTCGAATGACACTTGCTTTGACAAGAAAAGTTCTTAGTCTCACACTGATTGGATAGTGGGAGCTGGTGTCATGAATATGGTTGACAGAGTTAACATATTCGAAGAAACCTGTATGTCATAGGTGTTGTGAAATTAAAGTCTTTTATCAAAGCATTAATGACTGACTTATATTGGATATGAACGGAAGTTTGGTAATTTCACATCAGTATGATTATAAAGTATAGTATTAAGTTGTATGAGTTGGACGTTCCATGACTCTTACTCTATGATGCACAGATACGGATATGAGGATACGAGTACGATATGACATGGATACAAAATACGACAAACTTCAAACTTATAGGATACGATACGTTGGGGATATGATTATATATATATATATATATATATAAATAATATTTAAAAATAAATTTGAATCAGTATGTTCATTAATATAAATAAAAGTGCAATACTGACACAGGTTTATTGTTTAAAAGTTCAAAAAATTTCAAAGGTAACCATAATATTTCATATTTGCGATAGTGTTAGAATGTCATTTCATTGATACCAATATTTACCTTTTTATCCAAAATCTTTGGTAATAAAGTGTAAATGATATATAGATTCTCGTGGATCAAGAGAAGAAAAAATATATTAAGAAGTGAAACCGAATATTTTTTTGCTTCTTTAAACTTCCTTATTGTTTGTTTAACCTATTAACGTACAATCACAATCATTATTATTTTCGTATTTTAACATATAAAATATTATTTAATATTTAAAAATACTATGTCTGGTGTTCAAGGTATGTCAGATAGTTCAAATTTTGTATGGGATACGACATTTGGGAATATCGAATACGGTATCCAAAATTTTCTTTTTTATTTAATTTTTAGATACGTAAAAAGGGTATCCGATATGTATCCGGGTGATATCCGCAGAGTATCGTATCTGATATGAGTACAATACTGTACATATCTAATTTTAGGAGTATCCGTGCATCATAGCTCTTACTTGATCGGGTTGCGTTAGTGAAGAGTTTATACTCATATGGTATTTATAACACAAAGGTTCGTGATGAAATATTCATCTTGTACTTCATTGGGTTTTGGCTTCGTGATAACTATATCCTTAGAATCCTCCCAATGCCAATCAAGACGAGCCTAGAGAGTCGCGCTATGTAAAGATGATATAATAAAGGAGTTTTAATGTTTGAAGGTATTTTGGTGATTTGACTTGTAGTGGAAATCGTCAAAAGGGATATGTATTGATTATAACAAATATATTTAATTATTGTAATATAGTTATTTAATTCAATCAATATTAATAGTATGGTATTATTAATTTAGAGTTAATAAAGTACTATTTATAAAAAGAGATTAGTATTTAACTAATTACTAATTGGATTGGACCGGGAATATTAATTAAATACTTAACACTGGGCTTGGAGTAAGAAAAAGCCCAGTACACCTATCCCCTAGGGTATACACAGCCGCCCCCCTTTTCTCCTTAGTCAAGGAGTAGTCTTTTATTTAAACACTAGGTGTTTAACTAAAATTATAACTCAAGTTAATTTTTCATCTTAGAGAGTGAAAAATAGTAAAACACAAAATCCTTTTCCTCTACATAAACCCTAAGTCGCCCAACCCAGTCTGAGGTAGAGGAGGTCGAGCTTCAAGAGTTGAAGATCATCTTTTGCATGATAATCTAGAGGAAGGAACGATCCGTTGCTTCTCAACAAAAGGCTAGGCTTTTGGATTTCATTGAAAAGGCAATTAGATTACCACCTTTCTTGATATCGATTTCGTACAGTGAAATTATCAAAAACATGAATTGAATCCAAGCTATGTGAATCGGAGGAAAAAAAAATTTATCCGCTGGTTTGAAACACAACAATCACGGTGTTCAAGAGGCAAACACTGAGGCGTTCACAGCAGTGTTGAATTATAGCAATGCCGCAGCATTCGTAACAGCGTGACTTTTCTTGAGCGGCAAGAAATCGCATTTTTGGAATGTTTTAGACCCCTTTTATGTTTTATTTTCTACTTAAACCTCTTCCCTTTGTATTAGGACCTTATTTCCAAGTTAGATAGGGTTAGAAGTGCTCTACTATTATAAATAGTTGAACTTAAACATTGTAATTGTTGAATCACTTTGACAAAGTTGAATAGAAGTCTAGTTGGATGTGGTTTTTTTTCTAGATTGGGTTTCCACTAGAAATTCTTCATCTTCCTTTCTCGATTTAGATTTCTCAATTGTTCTTCTTTTTCCCGTTGTTTTTTACCATTAAGAGCCTTGATTCCCAACAATAGGGTTATCAGAGGATTAAATGAAAAATAATACACGAGTAATTCTATGAATTCAAAAACCCAATGTTGAATGATGTTAATCAAAGCATCATCGGTAGAAATGTATTCATTCGTTGTTTTTTTATTTAACCTGACACTGTAAAGTAGGTGTACTAAAATGAGATCAAGCATAACTATTTATTAGGCTAACCGAGCTCAAATGGGTTGTTTAACACTTGGTCTTGGGTTTAGTCAGTCTCTTATACTTTTATTGCTTTTTTGTATCTAAGTAATCGAGTAAACGTCTTACCAGAATTTCACTAAAAGCAATTAGCCACTCCTACAAATTCTTTTTATTTATTCAAAATCCTGCAAATCGTATTTTGTTGCCAGAGGTAAGACGATTTAAATTGTTAATGTGTAGAAAATGAGCTGGCAATCTCATCGGATAATGTATCATTAATTAGGGATAGATACAACATTGAATTCGGCCTTATCGTTTTCATTGGTCATGTTCCTATATATAAGTATTGCACTCATTCTCGCTCTACCATTCCTTGTTCCTCACCCCTCTCTCCCTCCCTCTGTCCTTGTTTCAGTTTTCTATCTTCATCTAGTTAGATTGTGAGTTTGGCTTTTGGTTCATACTCAAAGTTCATATAGGATTCTTTTATTTAATTTAGGTAAATTTACTTAATTTAGTTTTCGAGTTATGCATATTTCTCTCTCTTACTTAGTTGTTGATTTACCCTTGTTTTTCCTCTTTGAAAGTTAATCAACTCTATCAGTCTTCTTTTCCTTGTATGGCAAATTGTCATATGTTTCTTCTTTTATTTCTTGAATATCATGTCAGATCTATTTTTGATTAAAATGGGGTGTAGAGTTGTTAATTAGATTTTGAAAATCATTTAATTGGATTAGTTTTCAAATCTCATTTTTTCATCTTTCTGAAATGAGTTTTTGGTTGCATCCTTTTTCAAATTATTATTATTTTTTGAAGAATTTTATGTCATAAATAAGGATGGTATAATATGCCTGTGTGGTCAAAGTTGTAATTGATATGTAAAATAAATAAAAAGTAGACATGCAATCCTTGTGGAAAAAAAATAATCTTGAACTTGTTGGTATATCTGCTTCAGTTTCATCCATTTTTCTTCACTAAACTCCTTTATGCAAAAGCTATATTCTTTCTGAGTGTAATTATGGATGTTTATATCCCCATGTGTTGATAATTTAGAATTTCCATATGTTGGGTAGGTTTCAATATTTATTAACAGATTCTTTAGAACTGAGACAGGGACTTTGTTTGGTCTTTCATATGCAGATTACTGTATTTATTTACAACCATGTAACTCTCAATATTTACTACTAGATTGTGCTCAAGGTATGCTAATTATGTTTTAATTCTTTGCCCTTATTGGCTTATAGTTATGGTAAGTGAAACCTTATTCTGGTTTTCGAGAAGAAACTTAAGGAAATATGCACAAGATTGAGTAAACATCATCAGATTGTGATGCGACATAAGATTACCTTTTTCATAATAAGGCTCCCTTCTTGTTCGTAACATTACTAATTCTTGTATTGTTTTCTGTTTTCCATGACAATGAGTAAATACAATTTATACCCCCTATTGAGAATAATCAGCAACTAGAAACCGTGATTTTCAGAGACGAAGAAGAATATTTGGAGGAGTGGAAATGAGCTCCTAGAAATGAGAAGTTATGCAAATGAATAAACGTCTTCAGCAGGAAATATGCAGATTAATGGGCCATAGGTAAAGGTAAAATTCATTAATGTCGATTTGGCAGATTTATTAGAATAATGGAATCATAAACAGAAAATAAAGTATTCCTCAGGAGCTCGTTCAGTAAGTGTGATGGTAATAAATGTATGAAGCATGCTTACTTTGTCATTCACATCCAGAGCATGGTAATATGAATTTCAAAATATATTATTCCCAGTCTACAATCATATTCTTCATTTTGTTCTGATGACTAATTAGTTGATTCTCTAATTGTCCAAAACGTTCCCCCACATTATAAGGATTCATAACAAATTTTACTTAGTTCTTATTTTTTTAATTAATTGTGTAATAATTAATTTTTAAAAAATATTGTTTCTCTTTAATATTATGATGATCAAACAATATTTCTAATTTAGTGACACTTACGTATTTTAATATAATTGGTTATTAATATTTTATTACATAAATAACTATTTTTTCTAGTAATTAAATACAACTAATTAACAAATTATGCTTTAAGCATTGAAGAGTTTATATATTGTTTCATATCAATTGAAATTTATGAATCAATTATATGTTTGATTAATAAATAAATATATATATATATATAATATTGGTCGTCTCATTCAAAGGGTATTATGGTAAAACTACACTATTCATATTATCTCGCCCCCGCTAGATTACTTAATCATAGGTACTGAATGAGTCCCCGAATTATTGGTATATCAGTTGAGATTTGAAAACTTCTGTCAAGAAAGGCTTATATAAGGGTGGTTCAGAGCTTATCTAAAAACTTTAAACACCGTGCACCTTTTCTTTCGAATATTGCCATAGTAGCGCAAAACAAATTTTATTTTAATTCATTTTTATAAATTCTAGATAATAGATCTGGTTAATTGATCAAGTAGACTTAGTCTTCACATTTCTTCAATCATAGCAATTATCTTGTATTAGCTTACTTCTCTTTTCTAAGCTTTATAGAAGTATTTTATTGTCTGGACTATTTATTTATTCAATGAGGCTTTCTGAAGTTAATTCTAAGTCAAAAGAACTTTTCTGAGTATTTAGCGTATTTTCTCACCATCTTAACAGAAGTATAAACTTCCACATGGAAATTGGTTAATCTGGTATATGCATGTTCAGAATTATGGATTTAAAAATCTTATTTGTTCTATTGAAAAATCACAAAATGATATTAGGTATTTGGTATACATACATTTTGTAACTTGATCAACAGATCTAATATCAATTATCTATTAGCAAACAAAGGAAGGTATATATATGTATGTATTGAGCAAAAATGGATAAACATTTGGATGATGGGTCAACGCTTCATTATATGCAAAACCATCTTGAATGTTATCTATGAGATATCTTATTAGCACTGATAGAAGAAAACAATGACCAACCACAAATGATGAAAGTTAAGGTCGTAATGAGAACTAGATGTACAACTGATATCATCTACTTCACTTTCTATTAAAAATGACGAACTTTAGATTCCTATTTTAATGTGTTTGTATTTTTATGTGACAGAAAAAAAAGGTGACTCAAACAATTATCATCAGAGCCACGGGAGGGATACAGAACCAGTTGTTCAATACGCCAAGTGTCAGAAGTATTATTGTGCTGCTTGCATCACTAAATGGTGAGAAATCTTGTAGCTTTCTGGGCAATAATTAAATCTTTTGCTTCTGGAATTTTTTTTGATTGGAATCAATCGTGTACATTAATGATTACATTCACCAATGTTGTGTAGAGCAGTCATGTGGGTCGTGGGATATTTTTCACCTCCTAATATGAGCTAGCTAGGCTTTCGTTTTTCTAATGAACATAAAATTTCATGAAATTTTTAATTGGAAGATTTCTTTTATATAAAGAAAGAACACAGAAAACACACATGTATATAGATAAACTTATATGATCACATTCGTTGTTGGTCTCCGTCAGACTATTGAGGTTATTTGCAATCATGCATACTAATACATTTGCATTATTATTGCCATGAAGAAAGATTGTATGATTATTAGTTTCCGTTTGGTACATATTGATATTATACCCATTTATAAGAGCCTTTTGCACAAACATCCTCTGATGCAAGGTAGTAGATTGTTTTATTCTGCAATTGTTGTTATATGCATGTATATATATTTATGCTCTTCTATTTGTTCTTCGATCAGTCATCATTATTCTATGTGTTGTAATGTAAAGGTATTCAAGGATGGAGGAGGCATCTTTTGAAGAATTCTGCTCTATTTGTCGTAATATTTGTAATTGTGCAGCGTACTTATATTCAGCTATGGCCAAAAAAGTTTGTATTTAAGGTTCTTCTCTTGATTTATCTTTGTGCTATTATATATTTTATGATTGTTTTTATGGTGTTTTCATGTCTAGGACTTGCCAATCCCAGATTTGGAACTTAGCACCGAAGACAAGATTCAGTATTTTAGATGCATTGTAAGATTACTTGTTCCACTCCTGAAGCAATTTGTTGCTGAACAAAACATGGAAAGAGAGGTGGAGGCTAAAATTCAAGGTAATTTTCATACTACAGGGTTTGAAGTTCACATGCATTATTAATCTTCTATTACATTAGATTGAGAAAGATAAACTCATTGATTTGTATTACATCAGATTTGTCATGTCTAATGTAATACAAAAAATACTAAGTTCATCTTTCTCAATCTATGTAATAGAAGAATAATAATGCATGTGAACTTCAAACCCTGTAGTATGAAAATTACCTTGAATTTTAGCCTCCATCTTTCTTTCCATGTTTTGTTCAACAACAAATTGCTCCAGGAGTGGAAAAACTAATCTTACAATGCATCTAAAATACTGAATCTTGTCTTCGGTGCTAAGTTCCAAATCTAGGATTGGCAAGTCCTAGACATGCAAACACCATAAAAATAATCATAAAATATATAATAGCACAAAGATAAATCAAGAGAAGAACCTTAAATACAAACGTTTTTGGCCATAGCAGAATGTAAGCATGCTGCAAAATTACAAATAGTACGACAAATAGGGCAGACTTCTTCAAAAGACGCCTCCTCCATTCTTGAATACCTTTACATTACAACACAAAGAATAATGATGACAGATCCAAGAACAAATAGAAGAGCACAAATATATATACATGCATATAGCAACAATTGCATAGTAAAACCAACCTATTGCCTTGCATCAGAGAATGTTTGTGCAAAAGGCTCTTATAAATGGGTATAATATCAATGTGTACCCAACATAAACTAATAACCATACAATCTTTCTTCATGGCAATAAAAATGCAAATGTATTAGTATGCCTGATGCACATAACCTCAATAGTCAGACGGAGACCAACAAGGAATGTGATCCTATAAGTTTATCTATTTACATGTGTGTTTTCTGTGTTCTTCTATTATACAAAAGAAAACTTCCAATTAAAAATTTCATGAAAATTTTAAGTTCATTAGAAAAACGGAAGCCAAGTTAGCTCATAATATTAGGAGGTGAAAAGTATCCCACAACCCACATGACTGCTCTACACTACATTGGTGAATGTAATCATTAATATATAAGATTGATTCCAATAAAAAAAAATCCCAAAAGCAAAAGATTTAAATATTGCCCAAAAAGATACAAGATTTCTCACCATTTAGTGATGCAGGCAGCACAATAATACTTCTAACACTTGGTGTATTGAACAACTGGTTCTGTATCCCTCCCGTGGCTCTGATGATAATTGTTTGAGTCACCGTTTTTTTTTTGTCACATAAAAATATAAACCCATTAAAATAGGAATCTAAAGTTCATTTTTAATAGAAAGTGAAGTAGATGATATCTTTAGTTGTACATCTAGTTCTCATTAGGACCTTAACTTTCATCATTTGTGATTGTTGATTGTTTTCTTCTATCAGTGCCAATAATATATCTCAGAGATAACATTCAAGATGTTTTCTCAAATATTGAAGCGTTGACCGATTATCCATATGTTTATCCATTTTCGCTAAATACATACATATATATATAAGTATGTATATGAAGATATATAATATATACCTTCCCTTGTTTGCTAATAGATAATTAATATTAATTCTGTTGATCAAGTTACAAAATGTATGTATACCAAATACCTAATATCATTTTGTAATTTTTCAATAGAACAAATAAGATTTTTAAATCCATAATTATGAACATGTATATACCAAATTAACCAATTTCCACATGGAAGATCATACTTCTGTTAAGATGGTGAGAAAATACACTAAGTACTCAAAAAAGTTCTATTGACTTAGAATTAACTTCAGAAAGCCTCGTTGAAATAAATAGATAGTCAAGACAATAAAAATACTTCTATAAAGCTTAGAAAAGAGAAGTAAGCTAATACAAGATAATTGCAATAATTGAAGAAATGTGAAGCCTAAGTCTACTTGATCAATTAACTAGACCTATTATCTGGAATTTATAAAAATGAATTAAAATTTGTTTTGCGCTACTATGGCAATATTCGAAATAAAAGGTGCATGGAGTTTAAAGTTTATATATAAGTTCCGGACCACTCTTATATAATCCTTTCTTGAAAGAAGTTTTCAAATCTCAACTGATATGCCAATACTTCAGGGGCTCATTCAGCAGCTATGATTAAGTAATCTAGCCGGGGAGAGATAATATGAGTAGTGTAGTTTTACCATGATACCCTCAAAATGAGACGATAATATATATATATATATATATATATATATATATATCAAACATAGAATTCATTAATAAATTTCAATGGATATAAAAAATATATATAAACTCTTCAATGCTTAAAGCATAATTTGTTAATTAGATATATTTAATTACTAAAAAAAATAATTTTTTATGTAATAAAATATCAAAAACTAATTATAGTAAAATACTTAACTGTCGCTAAATTAGAAATATTCTTTGATCATCATAATATTAATGACAAACAATATTTTTTAAAAATTCATTATTACGCAATTAATTTAAAAAATAATAACCAAGTAAAATTTGTTATGTAACCATATAATGTAGGGGGACCTTTTTGGACAATTATAGAATGAACTAATTAGTCATTAGAACCAAACGAACAATATGATTGTAGATATTTTGAAATTCATATTACCATGCTCTTGATGTGAATGACAAAGTAAGCATGCTTAATACATCTATTACCATCACACTTACTGAACGAGCTCCAGAGAAATACTTTATTTTCTGTTTTTGAGTCTATTATTCTAAGAAACCTGCCAAATCGACATTAATGAATTTTATCTTTACCTTAGGCCCATTAATCTGCATATTTCCTGCTGAAGACGTTTCTTCATTTGCATAACTTCTCATTTCTAGGAGCTCATTTCCAGTCCTCCAAATATTCTTCTTCGTCTTTGTTAGGAAATCTCTTGTTAAATGTTTTGATAATGAAAAGATAGGTTTCATGTTAGACCCCAAGGATATGTAAGTTTATCTTTTGTTAGAATATGTATAAGCGCTTAAAGTTATCAAGTTGTAACTTTTAGTTAAGGCGTTTTATCTTTATAGCTTTAGACTAGTATCTAGCGCTTGAGCTAAGATAGAATTCTAGGTGAGTCTATTAGGGTGAAATCAAAGATCAACGTCTGAAGACTTTGAAGATGAGAGATTCATTAAGCAGTTGTCAAGCGCTTATGAATCAATTCAGGATGACTTTCGTTTTTAAGCGCTTGTCGTCACCTGAAGTTAATCTGAAGTCAATATGTTATTTAATGCAATCAACAGACATTTATTTCCAACGGGAACTAAATTCAAAAGCATTAAATGCTTGATAAGAGCATTAAATATGATAAGGACTATTGACGGTACGGATGTGCCTTCCCCATTGGCTGTCAACTCAAAGTAGGTCTGCTACCCACTTTGTGCAGCAGAATTTTTCAGAGATGTCAGAAAAAGACTAAGTCACGCGCCTCGTGCTTCTCACGCCCCTGCTTGTGTCCAACGGACAAATCCTGAGAAAAGTCTATAAATAGATACTCACAGCTCAAACCTAAAAAAACACAGAGAATTATTCACTTACACTGTTGAAATCTTTATCCAACTTTTAAAGCTCAAATCCTCCATAGCCAAAATTTTGTTGAGCTTAAACATCTCTATAGCCAAATCAGTATCTCTTATCTCTTTATAGAAGAACCTAACCTTTCAAAAAGATATTACCAAAGTGTTTGAACTTTTCAAATCAAACAAAACCGTGATAAAAACCCATCAATCTCTTCCATCTGTGTGACAAAGTTGTTGAAGACAAAGCATCATTTCTGAGTGAGAGAAGCATTGTCAGAAGTAGATCTTAGCCGAGTTGAAATCTGTGTGATCAGGGAACTCGAGATCAAGCCTTCATCAATTTGCTATTGTGTAGAAGTTGTCTATGTGAAGCCTCGTGATTCATTTTAGTGAATTCCTCCTATGTGGAAAGGAGTAGAAGGACGTGGCTGGGATTACACAAACCCAGTGAACCTTACAATTCTTGTGTCTAATTTATTTACTGATTTACTGTATATATTTATATTCTACCTTTTATCTTGAAAAAGACAAGTAAATTAGTTAAGTGTCTATTTGACTAAATCAAACGCTAAGTAACTAAGTTGCATATTGGATAGCTAAAATTTTCAAAGAGAAGACTCAAATCTTTCCGTTGTGCTAACACTGATTAAAGAAGTGAACGCTTAAACCTATCTGATTAGAGTATTCAAATCATGAAGTCTAAGTAAACTTTCTAAAAACAGTCTTCAGTAGACGCTTAGCCAAGCTCCTACATTTTTAAGCGTCCAAATTAATTTCAATACGAATAATTTTTGAAGTCGAAGAAGACTTCAGGGTCTATTCAACCCCCCTTTCTAGACCCTTTCATATGCCACTTGGGGCCAACAAGTGGTGTCAGAGCGGTTAAAGTTGAAATTTTAAAATTTCCAAGCATAACTGCTTGTTTAAATCCTTTTTCAAAATTTAGTTGCTTTTAAATTTTTCATGGCATTTTCTAAAGTTCCTAAGTTGACCGAGTCAAACTATGACTCATGGAAGGTCAAAGCTTTTACTTAATTGTGTTCCTGTGATGACGAAATGTGTGATGTCATTTCAGATGGACCTATTCAGATTTACAAAGTAATCACCAGAGCGCCTGGAGCCACGGAAGAGACTATAGATGGCTATGTTGAGAAGCCAAAGCAGGAATGGTCCACAGATGACCGTCGGAGATTTAATATAGACAATGTTGGTCGGAACGCTTTGTACATTGCTATTGGTGATAACGACAACTTATTCAAGAAGGTCAAATCTTGTAACACTACCAAGGAGATATGGGATAAGTTAGCCATAATTTGTGGCAGTTCAGCACAAATCAAGGAAAACAAACTTTCAATCACCAAATAAAAGTTTAATGGTTTTAATATGTTGCCTACTGAGACACTAGAGCAATTGGACATAAGATTCACAGCTCTTGTTACGGAACTTACATCGTTAGGAATGGACTTGCAAAACAGAGAAATGGTGGTTAAGATTTTCAGAAGTTTACCTAGTGGATTTTTGATGAAGACAACAACGATGAGAGAATCTAATATGTTGGATCTTTTAAGTCCAGAAGACGCCTTTTTAGAGCTCAAAGCATTTGAGTTTGAGTTGAATTCAGCTGGTGATGTCGTGAGTAGTCCAGTAATTGAGTCTGGAGCGCTTATAGCATCAATCAAGGGTAAATCGGGTAACAAGGGAAAGGTTTCGGATATCAGTGAGGATGAGGAACTAGCGCTTCTAAATAGATTCAGAAAATTCTTTAGATATGAAAAGAAAGCGAATAGTCCTAAGCACTAAGGACAAAGTTCATATCAAGTGCCTGCTCTAGCACAACAACAGTATCAAGCGCCTCAAAATTTTGCACCTTCCCCTCCAGCGCTGGTTCAGTATCAAGCAAATACTCAACAGAATCTTTCATCTCCAGTGGTCTCAAAACCACATACTGCAAGGTTAACAAATGAACAAAAGATGAAAACTAATCTCTGTTATAATTACAGGAAACCAGGGCACTACCAGGTAAATTGCCCTTATCCAAATGTATCCAAGCCCTCAAGGCAGGATTACGTGGATAGAAACCAATTCAGGAGCAACCTTCGTCAACAAGGTTTGCTAGCTGAATCAGAACCAACGTCCGTACCTGAAGTTTTGGAGTCTTCAGAGGAGAGCAGTGATAATGATGAGCCAGTGGATGACTCAGCGCTTATTTGTCTCATGGCCAGAGATGATCAAGCGTCTCCTGAGGTAAACACCGATATATCTTACCCTCTCTCTTATGAAGAATTACTTGACAAAGTCAAAGAATATTATAATGATTGTCAAGATGCCTCCAAATTATATCGAAATCACTTTGATATCATTTCATTGCTCTCAAGTGATAAAGTAACGCTTAAAGCAGAGTTGCAAGTTCAGCAACAATGCATTGAGAAGAACCAATCACTTGAGAGTGACATAACCTAGTTGAAAAGTGATCTTGATATAATAGTCAAGAGAGAAGCTGAGCTGATTGCTAGACTTGCTAAATCAGAACAACGCATCTCATCATTGGCTAAAGCGTCAAGAAAGCTGGACAATGTGACTCAGGTAACAAGAATGTTTAGTGAAAAGACCGGTTTAGGATGCAATAAATTCAGTAAACAACCAAAAAAATCTAATGTTACGGCGAACAACAAAGGAAAGGGTGTTTTCTTTATTGAGAAAAGTTCACAAAGTCAAACACAAAATGAACCGAGCGACA
Source organism: Buddleja alternifolia (assembly GCA_019426215.1). Taxonomy (NCBI): domain Eukaryota; kingdom Viridiplantae; phylum Streptophyta; class Magnoliopsida; order Lamiales; family Scrophulariaceae; genus Buddleja; species Buddleja alternifolia. Next base: position 41,649,521 of record CM033392.1, read on the forward strand.
ATGGTACGAGGCCAAATGAGAAAGCCAAAGCTGACTCAGGCAAGGGTAAGGCAAAGGCAAATGATTCACAAAGACAGGTTCATCTAAACGATCAAAAGGCTAAGGATAAACTTAACCATTGGGAATCAAGCGCTAAGCGTCGAGCACCAAAAGTGCAACCTAAGCCAGCGCCAAGGAAAAACCAGTGTCAATATCCAAGGCAGTCTAGATCATATTATCGCTACTATGATGATTATGATTATTACTATGATTATGATTATGATTACGATTATAATCGAGGATATTATTATACACCAAAAAGGCACACACAACACTATGTGAAACCCAAGGCGGCCAGTATTCCTACAATGAAGACTAGGCAAATATGGGTTCCTAAAGTTCAAATTCAAACTAACAATGCTACTAATGTTAAAGGACCCAAGCAACAATAGGTACCTAAACAGAAATAGAACTTCCCTTTTGAATTCAGGTACCTAGAGCTAGAGCCGATACATTTGTATGGTACTTCAATAGTGGATCGTCAAGGCATATGACTGGTTCTAAGGATCTATTGATCAACTATCGAGCTGCCAATGGTCCTCAGGTTGCATTTGGTGACAAATCCAAAGGTAAAATCAAAGGTATAGGTACTGTGCATAGGGGGAACATCCTGATAAGTGATGTTTATTATGTTGAGGGTCTGAAGCACAATTTATTAAGCATAAGTCAATTTTGTGATAAAGGTTTTGAAGTCATATTCTCAAGCGACTGTTGCTATATAAATGACGCTAAGAGTAAGTCTACTAAATTGAAAGTTAAAAGAACAAACAACATATATTTGGTAGATTGGGGTTCAACAATTGATAACAACTCACCATGTTTTGTTGCTAAAAATGAATCTAAAACGGGTTGGTTATAGCATAGAAAAATGAATCACCTCAACTTTAAGACAATCTCTCAACTTATAAATCTAAATCTTGTAGAGGGATTACCAAAAGGACCATTTTACAAGGATCGCCTTTGTGATGCCTATCAATTGGGCAAACAAGTTAAATCATCTTTCAAGAGAAAACCTCATCTATCTACCTCTAGAAAACTTGAACTACTTCACATGGATCTGTTTGGACCTGTTCAAATGATCAGTGTAAGCGGTAAAAAGAATACTTTGGTGATAGTAAATGATTTATGTCGATTTACTTGGGTAGAATTTCTTTCATCCAAAGTTGAGACATGTGACAAGCTAACAACGCTTATTCGGCAACTTCAAATATTGAAAAATCTTAAGGTTGCAAGAATAAGAAGCGATCACGTTACTGAGTTTACTAACAAGGTTGTTGAGAAGTTTTGTGTAGAGAATGGAATACATCATGAGTATTCAGCTCCTAGAACTCCCCAACAGAATGGTGTTGCTGAGCGCCGGAATAGAACGCTCAAGAAAGCCGCTAGGACGATGTTAGCAGAGTCCAAGCTTGCTCCTAGGTTTTGGGCCGAAGCAATCAACACTGCTTGTTACACTCAAAATCGGTGCATGATCAACAAACAGCATAGGTAAACTCCATATGAATTATGGAAGGGACGTAAGCCAAATGTTTCATAATTTCACGTATTTGGTTCTAAATGTTTTATCAATAATAATGGATCCCAAAGCCTAAAGACATTTGATCCTAAAGCGGATGAGGGAATCTTTCTAGGCTACGCCAAGAATGGAAAGAATTTTTGCATCCTAAACAAGATCAAATCGAAGGTTGAGGAATCTATTCATGTTGTTTTTGATGATGCTAACCAAGAACCGATTGAGGTTAATGTGAATGATGTAGGAGTTGAAGATCTATGCCATCAAGCATCTAAGATTACCATTGATGATGATTGTGACGAAGATGATGAGATCTCAGTACCACATCCTAAGATTACTCGTGAGGTTACTTTGGATAACAATGTAAGAATCACTGATGATCATGAAGAGAGTGATCATCAAGAGCAAACAAAGATCTGTGAACTTGAAACACTTACGCAAGAGGGTGGTCAAGCGTCTGATCGTCAAGTGCTTGTTCAACCTCTTAACCCTTTTCAGCTTGATAGACTATGGTTACGTGATCATCCACATGAGCAGATTATTGGAGATATTGAAGTGCTTATGAGAACTAGAGCTGCTACATTTAATGAGGTCATGTTCGCTAGCTTCTTATCTCAAATGGAACCTAAGCAAGTGGATGAAGCGCAAAGCGATCCAAGTTGGATTGAAGCCATGCAAGAAAAGCTTAATTAGTTTGAGCGTAATAAGGTTTGGACGCTAGTACCAAGGCCAACTCACCAAGGAGTTATTGGGAGTAGATGGGTCTATAGAAATAAGATGGATGAGAATGGCATTGTGATAAGAAACAAGGCTAGACTCGTAGCTCAAGTTTATTGCCAAGAAAAGGGTATTGATTTTGATGAGACATATGCTCCTGTCGCCCGTCTTGAAGCAATCTGCATGTTTCCAACGTATGCAGCGTTCAACAAGTTTACGGTGTATCAGATGGACGTGAAGAGTGTCTTCCTGAATGGTAAACTCCAACAAGAGGTATATGTGGAGCAACCACCAAGATTCATCAACAACCATGGTAAGGGTATGGTTTACAAGCTAGATAAAGCACTTTATGGGCTTAAGCAAGCACCTCGAGCATGGTGTGACACTTTCTCTATTTTCCTTATTGGTAAAGGCTTTTCAAAAGGCAACGTTGATACAACATTATTTAAAATTACCAATGACGAAGATATTCTTTTAGTCCAAATTTATGTTGATGATATTATATTTGGCTCTACTAACAAGCGTCTGTGTGAGAAATTTTCAAAAATGATGCAAGAAAAATTTGAAATGAGCATGATGGATGAATTAACTTTCTTCTTATGATTACAAGTTAAACAACTCTCTAATGACATATTTATTAACCACGCTAAATATACGCGTGACATAATTAAGAAATTTGGTATGGAAAATGCATCATCTTCAAAAATTCCAATCAGCTAAACGCTTAAGTTAGATAAAAGATGAAAGTGGGAAGAAGGTTGATATCACTAGTTATAGAGGTATCATTGGATCACTTCTTTATCTTACTGCTAGTAGACCTGATATTATGTTTTCGGTATGCATGTGTGCACATTTTCAAGCTGATCCTAAAGAGTCACACTTTATTGTTGCCAAGAAGATACCTAAATACTTAAAAGGCACACAAAATGTGGGCTTATGGTATCCAAGGGACTCTCCCTTTGAACTAATTGGTTACTCAGATGTACATTTTGCAGGTTGCAAAATAGATCATAAGAGTACTAGTGGTACATGTCAATTTCTAGGTGATAGGTTAGTTTCATGGCATAGTAAGAAACAACAATCGATAGCCACCTCTACAATTGAAGCCGAGTATGTAGCTGCAGGAAGTTGTTGTGCACAAGTGTTGTGGATGAGGCAACAACTTAGAGATTATGGAATAATCCTAGGTCGAACCCCCATTCATTGTGATAACCAAAGCGCCCTAGCCATGACTGAAAATCCTGTTCTCCATTCCAAAACCAAACATATTGACATTAGATACCATTTTCTTCGTGACCATGTTCAATAGAAAGATATCTCCATGCAATTCATTGGTAAAGACAAACACTTGGCAGATATCTTCACCAAAGCGCTCAATGAGCAACGATTTCTCACTTTAAGAAGTGAATTAGGTATGCTCGATCTAACTGCTTAAATCATTCGGAACATCATATTTTCTAGGCGTAAAATTTAAAGGGAATTTTATGTTATGCTTAATGATTTCAAAAACTACACTAATAAGTTATTAATTTTAGGGGGAACCTTAAAATGGATGACTATTAAAACGTGAAAATGACCAAAAATGTTTCTCCTGCACTGGTCATAAGCACTTGCTTTTGTGCATTAAAACTTATTTAGATGCTTTAACTCTATTAGCGTCTGAATCTAATTTCAAAAGAAAATCTAAACGCTTAAATAATTCCCAGTTAGCGCTTAGTTGTAAAATAAATTGTAAATAGCGTGCTACTTGACGCTACACAGATTCACGTGAAAATGTCAAAGCAATTAATGCTGACAAGACATTCCTTACCTCTGTTCAAGAAAACCAATAGGTTCATTAATTTTAAAATGACGGTTCAGTGAAAGGACGTGCCTACTTACACTACAGTGGTTTTTGGGCGCGTGCTCCCCACATTAAATATTTCAGACCTTTTGAAATTCAAAAAGGTAACTGCAAATGTAACCACGAACGCCAAATTAATTTTGTATTTATCCAATGCAGTTTCCACATTTTTGGCACATATTTTACTTAAAATTCGACCAAATATTAAATAAGTAGTTAATTCTCACTCATTTATAAGTTCAAGAAATTGCAGAACTATTTCCTTTTATCACTCTTATTTTCTAAAGAGCTATCTGCAAAAATTCTATCTCTCAAAGGTAACTGCTTCCAATTTCTTCAAACCTCTCTAAAAATGGCCCCCAAGAAATCTTCAAAATCTGTTGCTACGTCTTCTTCATCAAATCCACTGGCTGAAGTTTACGTAAATCCAGGTTTTTTGGTTGATTGGGATTATCTTTACTCCCAACAACATTTTCCAGTTCGTAGTGTCTTTCTCTCCTTTGAACAACAAAATTTGAAAGCCTTAATGACCAGTCATTATCAACTTCATCTAGAGGCTCTCAAAGAATTCTATGAGAATGCCCAACTTTCCAATGATGGTCGTTCTATCACGTTTTTATTCCCGGAGTATCCCGACACTATTTTTACCCTTACTTCAGTGCCGACTTCTTTTAACTATCCAATAAAGGGATTTTGCCCTCTGACGTCGGTGTCGGAGATTTCTCTGTTGTTTGGGAACATATGAAATTACCAAAAGACTCGTCCTACTCTCACAATTTCAAGAAAAAGGTGTTGAAGACAAAGTATCAAATAATGGCGGACATCTGCGCTAAAATTCTTAGGTGCAGAGCAGGATCGTTTGACAAAATTAGCCATTTGCAATTTCAAATGATGGTGGCTATTACTAAAAATTACGAAATTAATTGGTCTAGGTTTATTTTTGAGCGTATTGTATCAATGTTGGGGAAAAAGCCTCCGACCAAACCTTATGGCTTAGTATTAAGTTATATCCTGTATCACAGCGGTCATGTTCCAAGTGCTGGGACTGCCATTCTTTTTGGGTAAGAAGATGATTTCATCTCTTCTTCACCCTGCTGCTGTTGGTGGAGCTGCGTTGCCCAAGGAAGAATGCACTAGACGCAAAGCTGAAAAACTGAGCAAGAAGAAAGAGGAAGAAGCGCTTCAAAGGATTGCTATAACTGAGTTGTATGAAGATTATCCTGAGTTAGCTTCTCTCGCTCAAGAGTGCCCAGCAGATGTTGTATTTGGTTTGAACGTCAAGTAGTCTAAGGCTGCTCCTCAAGCGCCTTCCAAGAAGTTGAAGAGAAAGAAACCGTCATCCCCTCCTCCCTCACCCATTCATTTCGAGAAGGACATTGAGGAAGAAGAGCAAACAGAAGCTCTTAAGCGTCAGAAAATAGTTGGATTAACTCCCACTGAATTTGAGGTAATTTACGTTACCACCGCTCGTGAAAAATCTGTCTCTTTAACACACCAAAAGATTCGCACTCCAGCAGCTAGAAAGCTAATTGATCCTCGTGGTATTTCATAGTCAAGAACCCCATTGAGCGCTCCTGTAGAGCCAAGTGTAGTACCTATTCGAGCATCAGCTGCTCAAGCTGATTTGCAAAAGGAACCTGAGGCTAGTGAACCCCACGTTCATCCTCTGGAGCCCATTGCTGAGACTAGCGCTCAGGGTAAGAAATTTCTTCTACCAAGGCCTTCTCTCAATTTTCTCCCTTCTGTAGAAAATTTAGATCTTAAGGTGTGTTTCTTTCTTTCAGCTCCTTTAGGTGTCGATGTTGAAGCAGACGTTGTTGTCCCTGTTTCTGAGGGCATGCCAGTGGAATTAGATGTGGATCTTTCAGCAGTCGTGGAAATAGCTCATGAAGTTGCTACAGACTCTGAAGGTGATCTCCCATACACTGTGGGTGGATCAGCCGCTAGGCATTGGGTTGTGCTAGATAGAGACATAGACCATCCGCTCTCCCTTCGACTTTACTTAATGAAGACTTTGCACCGCATGAGGACATTGAAGAAGCCTATGTCCATGCAGAACATTGTATTCAAGAAGCAATTGAGTACGATGCTATGTTTAATCGTATTCTATTTGACCAAGAGTTGACAGACGCTCAGAAAGATGAGCCCATTAGAATTGCCTCTGAGGATCCAGCGCCTTCCCAGAAATAGTCCAGGAAGACTACAAAGTCCAAGTCCTCTTTATCCAAGTCTTCTACCAGTACTGTCGAACCGGAAGTCCCCAAACGGACTTTGGCTGATATTCTTGCTGATATCTCAGCCTCTAAACCTTCTAAGCCCCAGAAAGCTCCCGAGCCCGTGAGGAGGACTCTAGCTGAGGTTGATTCTGCTTACTAGAATGATCATCTGCACAGTGAACCAGAGGCTAGGCCACTGAGGAATGAGACGCTCAACTTTTATGATAACTATTCTCACATTCCTCAGATTCCAAGTGAGGAGACGCTCAACAAGCTCGGCTACTCTCACTATCCTGAGACAGTCGCCCATTACTCCAATCTTGAGAAAGCAAAGCCCCTTCGCTTGTGGAAAGCTCTAGGAATCGCAATGGCTGACAACCTCGCAGATTTGAAGCAAATGATCTCTTAAGAAGCACAACTATACTTTGAAAGAGTGTGGCTTGGAGATTACAGTCCAGACCTCTAGCGCTTCCTTGCTTTGAAGGATATTCATGATCACAGATTTAGAGCTATCATTGCAGCCGTATAAGAATGGCTTATTCAAGAAGCTGAATGGGTCGAGGCATATGACTTGAAGTGCCATACTATTGAAGAAATGGTCACTAGCCCAGTATTGTTTAATCAAGCTATTCATGACAGATGCAAACGCTTTACCCGATATTATTTTGATTTCTGCATTCAGTGCCTTGGACCTATTCTATCCTTGCCAGATATTCGACAACCTATTGAAGCATCCCTTCGCCAAGCGCTTGCTGAGCTCAGTCAGTCCAACCTTGTTCCAGAAGTGAGCAACGCTCCCAGTGGTGAAGCTTCAAGCGCTAATGTGGAAATAGATACTGAGTAGCCCTATGAGTTTCTCTTTAATAGAATAAGACTCAGACACTTTGTACAACTATTCGACCACATCTTTACTCAGCACGTTGTCATAGCTTCTAGAGCCTCTATTAATGCCTTCTCATGTTTCAATTTTTTAGATTCCTATCCCTAGGAGTTAAGCGCTCATTACCAGAGGGTAATTGACTTGCTCGAAGGTCATTGTAACCCAGCGCTTACTCAAGTTGTCTTGCCTTACTTGGAGGACTACTACAAGCTTTACATTTCTAATCTTCCAGACTTGCCAGCAGATAGGTTGTTGTTCTTCAGCAAGGAGAAAATCGATGATTCTCTGTTCTTTATTCCAGGGTCAAGCGCCAGGTTAACTCCATTTCATCCTATTGATGCTATTGGTCCTATGTGGGTATCCGCCAGAGAAAGCCCACTTTCTGTTTTGTTCTAAGAATTACTCCAGCCCTTTACTTCGGAAAATATCTCTTGGCTGGGTGTTATGCCAATGACAGGAATGATTCCTACAAAAATCACTCAGAATCATCTCCGATTCCATCGTTGCAGTGGCTCTCACAATTTCGTCCATTTTTTTCTTCAACGCCACCTCTTGCAAATTCTGCCTTTGAGTACATGGATACTCTTGTTCCTGTTGTCCAAGAAGTGTCCTCTGAGGAGGACATCCAGATAATTTTTGAGGAAAAAGCCCCTATCAGTACTCTTTTTCCTGTTCATGTTGACATCTTAAGTGCTTCGGTAAATGAAGCTAAAATGGATTCTGCAGAAGTTCATGCTCTAAATGCTGCTCTTTCAGAAAAGGAACCAACTGTTGTTTCGGAGGAACCTCTCAAAAGAGATCCAGCGCATGGTAAAACGGTTGCTTCCAAAGAACCTTTGCCCACTCAGGCACATTCCTCCAGTGACTCTGAAAGTGATGATGATCTGGATGCTCAAGATTCTTGGAATGCGGTTAAGCATTCACTTGCTCATATAAGAGGTTCTTGCTCTCGTATAGAAGAACAAGGCAAATCAACGCTTTATCAAGTAGAAAGACTTCTCACCGCTGACATGCACAATCCCAACAAGCTTACCATTCTATTAATGAATAGTGTAGCTGATAGGAGTCATTTTTACGTGTTATTAAGCCCCTTTGGATTTATGTTTTAGGTTCATTTATCGCTTGATTTTGTCACTTGTGCGTTTAATTCGTGCATTAAGTGATTTCAGGCCTTAAGTGGATACAATCGAATAAAGGGTGGAAAAAGGACGTATAAAACAAGTTTAGGCCAAGATGTTTCACACCTCTACAACCAAACAAGCAAGAAATAAGTTGGAGTTAGCTAAAATCATGTTTGAGTACCATTTCCGCACACCTGGGCGCCAAATTAGAAACAACCTCCACATTGGAACATCATTTTGATATATTTAGAGACAGAATTGGATGAAGTGGCCTTCTACTAAGTTGTAGATGTATGTCTTACCGTCACACAGGGACTTGAATCATCAAATTCGGAGGTCTGTGGAGAATTTTATGAATAAAACACTATCTCTGCGCTGGAAAACACGAAAGTGGCAGCTCCCATTCTTAGTAGGTGGAAAACAATAGAATGGTAGTTCACATTCTTGGTAGATGGAAAGGAAGAGAATGGTAGCTCACATTCTTGGTAGGAGGAAAGTAAGAGAATGGTAGGTGGAAAACAAGAGAATGGTAGTTCACATTCTTAGTAGATGGAAAGCAAGAAAATGGTAGGTGGAAAGAAAATAGAATGGAAAGACATGTTCTTGGTAGGTGGATTTTTTGGCTATAAAAGGAGGATTGGAGGCCATCCTACAAACACACTTGAAAATAAATTCCCCATTGGGGGATGCTAAACACATCCTATCATCATCTTCATCATTCTTAGATTAGTTATGAAGATTATCAAGAACCTTTGAAGGTGAAGAAATCAAGAAGTATGGAAGAGATGAAGATCGAAGTTCAACCATCAAAAATACGAGGGAGTTTCTTAGATTTAGATTTGTTTTTGTCTATGAATATGAATCTTAATTTAAGTTCCTATCTTTTATCTTTTATGATGAAATAGATTCTTCGAACTAAGGCCATGTTGAGGCTTAATTATGATAATTGAGATATAAATTGTGTTTTCATATTAATTCTATTGTTGCTTTGTGTCTTGATCTTGTTTGAATGCATCATATGCTTAGCTACCATATGCATGATTTATTGCTTAAATTATTCGTTCGAGAGAAGGTAATTTAAGGTGCAAAGAGGATCATCACATAATCCGTAAAAAATAGGGAATTGCCCCTAGAGATAGGTAGAGATTCCCGAGTGCAGTTAGCCGGATTAATCCGGGGAAATTCTAGAACTTGAATGCATGATTGTTGGTTAGATTCTCGGATAGACATATCTAGAGAACCATCAATTAATCATAGGATTATTACAGCCGAGACATCGGGTAGTAATTATTTAAGGTTTTTTCCACCAAAGCAACATTAGTCTAATAATATGAGAACATGTTTATAATGAAAATTGATTAATTTATGCCAACACATGTGTCTTAGTTGCTCTCTTCCATAGCTATCTTGATTTCGACATCTTGTTTCTTATATCTTACTTCCATAATATTTTAGTTAATTCTTATTTTAGTTTAAGTTCTTCAATTGCTTTAGAATCATAAACTAAAATACAAGTCCTTGAGGTTCGACAACCTGGACTTTATTGTCCACTTTATTACTACACACGACCAGTCCACTTGCTGTTTAATACACGTAAGGATTTTTCGTGTCAGTAGCACCGCTTGTCACAAAACTTTCAGACAACGTCACTCGGTCGCTTGCCGAAAATGCAACTACACCCGCTATTGCTGCTCAAGTCGCTCTCCTGATTGATGAGGTTAAGCTCTTATGTAGAGAAGTATCTAAGCTTCGCTCGTTACAACCTTAACCTCTTGATGCTGATGTCAAGAAGGGGGAAAAAGAAAAGGGTAAATAGTCCAAGAGCTTGAAAAGCCCTGATGATAAACTCTGGGAAGAGTTACTAAATTTGATCAAATCGATCCAGCAAACTGTTCTCAAGAAGCGTAAACCTCGGTTTTATAGAGATTACCCTATTCCAGATCTTTCAGTTGAGTTACTTAAAGAGTTAGGTATCCCGCCGTTTTCCGTTTATGTGCCTCTTAACATTCATCCCAACAGAGCTCCAGTCACAAGAACTTATGAGATTTTTGAAGAACTTTTATGTGAACTTGGGATTGACAACGCAATTTGGCACAAACGCTTACACAATTTTGAGGAGTTGGCTGAAAGAATGGGAAATGTTCAGTTTGCCAACAATACTCACAGAAGAATGAGAGAAGCAAATGACAGGTTGTGGAAGTTTGCGGAGATGCTTTTTAGTCAGGAAAAGAAGTCAGATCCAAAGAAATCCCAAACTTTTTCATCTAAGAGAAAGCGCTAAGAGCTTTAATATCTTTATTTTTTAAGCAATTTATTCCTTACGTTGTTTTAATGTAAACTCTTGTACTTAAATGACAATTGAATGAATTAGTTTGCTGAAACATCTCGTTTCTGGCTATATACTAACCTATAGCTAACCTCTAACTTCTAAGCGCTAACTTTATTTTACCTTAGGTTATTGTTCTCTAGCTCTTGGACTATAAAAGAGTTAAGGTCTTGACATCAACAAAAATGGGGAAATTATTAGGAAATTTCTTGTTATATGTTTTGATGATGATAAGATAGGTTTCATGTTAGACCCAATGGATATGTAGGTTTATCTTTTGTTAGAATATGTATAAGCGTTTAAAGTTATCAAGTTGTAATTTTTAGTTAAGGCATTTTATCTTTATAGCTTTAGACCAGTATCTAGCGCTTGACCTAAGATAGAATTCTAGGTGAGTCTATCAAGGTGAAATCGAAGATCAGCGTCTGAAGACTTTGAAGATGAGAGATTCATTAAGCAGTTGTCAAGCGCTTATGAATCAATTCAGGATGACTTTTGTTTTTAAGCGCTTGTCATCACCTGAAGTTAATCCGAAGTCAATATGTTCTTTAATGCAATCAACGAACATTTGTCTCCAACGGGAAATAAATTCAAATGCATTAAATGCTTGATAAGAGCATTAAATGTGATAAGGACTATTGACGGTAAGGATGTGCCTTCCCCATTGGCTATCAACTCAAAGTAGGTCTGCTACCCACTTTGTGCAGCAGAATTTTTCAGAGATGTCAGAAAAAGACTAAGTCACGCACCTTGTGGTTCTCACGTCCCTGCTTGTGTCCAACGGACAAATCCCGAGAAAAGTCTATAAATAGATACTCACAGCTCAAACCTTAAAAAACACAGAGAATTATTCACTTACGCTGTTGAAATCTATATCCAACTTTTAAAGCTCAAATCTTCCATAGTCAAAGAGTCCTTCTATACCTAATGACTTATTGAACAAGTCAAAACAAAAGAACCCTAAAATTGAGCTCCTCTTGGACGCCTAACATGGTCAAGTAGGCGTCCTCTTGGACCCCTTCTAGAAGCCCGAAATTTGTTTTGTTTAATTAATTTCTTATTTCAATGAACAATTTATTATATCTAATAAATAAATTAATTAATTAATTAACCAAATTAAGTAGATAAATTAATTCATTAATATATTTCCCTAGGAAATTAATTAATAATTAATCTTATCCATATAATTAATTATTTCATCTAATGAATAATTAATTATTTAATTTATCCAATAAATTAACACTCCTAGAAGAAAAATAGAAATTCCTTTTTTATTTTTCTTTATCTATCATTTAGCGCGACTCTTTAGATTCGTTTCGTTTGGCACTGAGAGGAAACCAAAGAAAGTGGGTAACACCTAGCCAGTCATGTGGCCCACTTCGTAACCCAAACGAAAAACGAATGATAGGATCATTCCGCAATCTTCCAATTGTAAATAACCTGTAAGTATAAACCCTTTGTTCATGTACCCCCATTCAAATGAGAGTCATGGCTATGTCAAACTCACTGGACTTGACCATATGTATTAATTATAATAATACGAGATCATTGAAATCGATTTAGTGCCTAGCACAATCGTCTCTTTGTGCTTTGGTCAAAGACTTTATTTATAATCACATAGGGTACTTTTCTCACTCACTTATGAGAGAACAAATCCTATCTAGATATCAGCTAAGACTACCATTTGCCCATCAAGTCGCATTTTGAGGTCGACCCCACCAACGGGTGAATTAGGTTTAACTACTCTAATGAAATACTTGGTGTCACAAATGCATCTTTAGCATGATGTTTCAAGTCGAAGGTTCACTCACACCTATTACGCATAATCAGTTCTGTCATTAACAGTCACAGAGTGAAAACCCATGCGAGTCGTTTTCGAGCATATCAGTTCCACTGATGTGCCTACAATCTTAATCTCCTATCATCCCATGATACTAGACAGACACTCCAATCTTAGAGATAAGATTGTACAAGTGTTCTAAGTCTTTATTTGTCCATTAAAGACTTCACTTTACTTGCGAACTTGTTTTTAGTAATCAAGATCGATCTCTCTAGTGCCAATCTTCCTATCCCATAGGAAGTAGAGAGATCGCACTGAAAACACGGACAAAATATTTTACACTACTTATAGATGCAGATAAGATTTAAGTAAAAACTAAATAACGTCTTTATTAATAATATCGAATAAGTCAATTACAAGATAAATGCCCTATCTTTCTATCCTCTATGGCATCTGAGGGCATAATCCTAATAGCAATGTATTGTACAAGACCTGGTATAGCTTTTGTGTTGGAGTACTAAGTAGATTTACTAGTAATCAGATTAAAGTTCATTGGGATGCAATTTCAAGGATTCTTAGATACTTGAAAAGCACAATGAATTTTGCATTAAGTTATCAAGGTTGTCTATCGGTATTAGAAGGATACATGGATGCAAATTAGATTACGGATTTAGATAGAACCAAGTCCACAAGTGGATGGTTATTTACACTTGGCGGAGGTGTGATTTATTGGGGTTCAAAGAGACAAATGTGAATTGCGCACTCAACTATGGAATTCGAATTCATTGCTTTAGCGGCTACGGCTAATGAAGGTGAATGGCTTAGGGACCTGATGATAGAAATTCCTATTTGGCATAAAACAATGCCTCCTGTTTCAATCTTGTGTGATAATGAAGCTACATTTTCATGGGCATACAATAAGATTTATAATGGTAAGTCTAGAAATATAAGTGTACGACATAGTTATGTCCGAGATCTTATCGGAAGTGATACCATATCAATAACATCCGTTAGATCAAAGGAGAATTTGTGTGATCCCTTCACCAAAGGCCTTGCGAGGGATTTGGTTTGGAAATCCTCAAGGAAGATGGACTTAAGAGCTTTGTAAAAGGTAACTTATAGGTGGAAACCAACTGATTCTCGAATAACATCCAATCCTATTGGTTTAATGGAAACACACTTGTAGTTAAAATCAAAAATGCACTAATATATAGAATTTAGTTCTATAACATCACAAGGTAGTGCATGGTTGTATGGAAAAGAGGGTGAGATAAATCCCTTAATGAATCTATATCCTTTTGGAAAGTGTAAATCATACAAGTACACTTGATTAGATTCAGCTATGTAAGTGAGGAAGTGTAGCCGCTTCTGCGAGATTGAAAGCTTATCTCTATGTCACTTATTATTACTGAGATTGTCGCACAAGGCCGTTAATGTGCGAGCAAGTTGAATGAGCTGGTTGTAAATTGTACGTCTAACATGTTCTAGTATGAACTATGAATATTTATTTCAAAGTTTTTACTATCAAAATATTCGGGCACCTGAAATGTGCTAGACTATGTGAAGCCTCAAGCCGAAAGACACCTTTATTGAAGTGCAAAATACTATTAAAATAGAAAGTTTGAAAATTGTTTGTAATTTCGAAACTGGGGAGGGGGGGGGAGTTGTTGGAATTTTCGTAATTAATGTTTGTATAAGACAAGTGTTTAAGGAAGAATTAGATGGAACTTGTTTGGAACATTTATGAGGAAGTCTTTTATCCCACATATGAAAAGTAAGGGAGTTGATGTGGGTATATAATAAATGTATTTTCATGAATACTTAAATTGGTAAGCTAATAGGGAGTGGAGAGATAGCCCACAACCGGTACGATGCACCGCATCGCACTGTGCACCTCCATACCGATCTGGGTTGGACTGGCGGGCCGGGCAGTGGCCCGTGTGCTCGAGTGTCGTTGATGGTCGTGGTATATGACACGACAAAATCCTAGCAAGAGAACTAGGTCGCGTAAGTAGTAAAGTGGATGGTTAAGTCCGGGGTTATCGTATCCGCAGGGACAACTATAATCTAAGTACCGAGACTACTATATTACTCAATTCTAAGTTAAATCGGTTGATAGAAAGGTTGATTAACTAATTAATAAATATTAGAAAATAAACTAAGGCAACGTCACACCAAATAAAGGGAGGAAACAATAGAGAGAAGCGATCAAGGCACATGGTTCAACCAATTATGCATTTCGATTGTGATTTAGGTTCTATTGGATTATTAGATTGATTTAGCTAAGGCGAAATTCCCTAACGTACGTACCACCCAATCTCTTGGCATAGCAACCCTACCCTTGGTAACGATTTCCTATATATCTCTATATGAAAACCCGATTAACGAGGATGCATTTAAGGTCTAGGAATTCCCCACGTGAATGGAAATCCACCTAAAGAAACCGAGTCTATCTCTAGTCGGTTTAACTATAGGGTATTCAATGTTTATATCTTCCCTAGGTTATTATCTCTCGATCTCTAACCTAGGCATTTTATCAAACACTTGGTGATCAAACAAGCGAAGCATTGAGCTCAACTATTGAATACATAGCTAAAACCAAAATTAATCCAATAAACACCAACAAATCAACAATCAAAATAACATAAATGGCCTATCCATGGCCTCAATCAAACAAGTTTAGCTCATATTCATGTCAAAAGTTCAAATATAAATCATACAAGTCATAAGAGGTTTGAACAAATTCAAGAAATAAATATGTAAAAACTCCCTAATTCTTGTAGAGATGTGGATTCCTCGTTGAATTCTCCGTCTTCTCACGAATCCGGGCCTTCAAGTAGACGTTTTGACCTTCAAAATCACTCTCCCAAGCTCCCTCTCCCTCTCTTTTGGCGTGGCTGCTGCTATCTATGGTGAGTTAGGGTAAAAAATGGCTAAAAGGGGTATTTATAGACCAACCCGCTGCCTCGAACGCCGCGGCATTCGCTTGTTGAACGCCTCGGCGTTGGCTACTGCATGTGAACGCCGCGGCGTTCGTGGATGAACGCCTCGGCGTTCGTCCCCTGCTGCTCCAGCCAGTTTTGGTAAACTTCGCATAACTTTCTCTACCGATGTCGGAATTCACTGATTCAAGTTGCTGTAGAATCCTAAAACAAAGCTCTACAACTCTCCAGAAGACACTAGGGCCGAAATCAAACGTTAAAGATGACAAAATTGTCTCACAGGTCACTGAATGAGAAAACTCCATCGTAAGACGTCTCTTCCGATGACGTTTTCACCTCCTTCCCTACATATCTGATCTTTGTCTTCAACATAAGAAATGTACCTTTGCCTCTTAGCTTTCCATTGGTAAATCAAGTGTGTAATTTGGACATGGGTAGAGAACTCTATTCAATAAACTCTATCACTGCGCAGACAGTTTGTATCTTTATGCATGATTTACCTTCAATCCTTGTTCTTTTCCTCCAAATGTTATGTTATTCTATAAAATATGAGAAGACAAGGATCAAAGCATCATATGTGATCAAATTATCAAGGAAACAATCAAAACTAAGTCGATAAACGGGGGAAAACTAGTGTAAAAATAACATATATCAGTATAACATTTTTTCTGTGAATTTTCATTTAAGTATAGAAAAGTTACGAATTTGATTCAATTTGAGTGCCAAAATTATTTTTTTAAACGTTAAACTCAAATGGTTTAATTTTGGCCATGACTCTCCAATTTAAACGACAAGGTGCAATCCTTTCGTTCAACAAAGCCTATCCGAATCAATGTAACTTTTCATTGGTGACTCTATATTTTCTATAAATATTTGACCCCTAAATCCGAAATTAATACTTCATTACATTGAAAACATACAATTTTCTATTTTCTTGAAATCTGCTCTATTCAAGTATATTCATGTACTACTACTTGAATATTGTTTTTGCCTGTTTTATCTTGGAAGGCTTATTTGCTGATACCTAGCAGTAAAAGGTGCAAATAAAGTCTTAAAAAAAGAGCAATCCTTGACTCGGGAAGAATCTCGGTCTTACTATTTCTTCAACACCTTAATCATAAGTTTTCTAAAGTTTAGATTCTACTGGTTCGGCTCTGTGATGCTAAGTCCTATGCGGCATCAGACTCGTAGCGTCTTTGGACCGCTTAATTTTTACAATTTGTTGGATCAACGTTGGTTCCGATTATTCTATTTTGACTTCATAATTCACTCATTTTTTTTATTCTTCTTTCACCTACTTTTAAATTACATGTAAGGGCAATGAGATATAACTGGAGTAAAGTACAATATAGGATAAAAGTAATCGAAGTATTTTAGCGCTGTAACAAATATAGCATTTGATTAAGTATAAGATATAGTAATATTTTGAATACAACCATTAGGAATTTCATGTTAGAAGTTTTGATGATGACAATTAAGATTTTTTGTTAGACCCCAAAATATGTAAGTTTGATTCTTTACTAGAATATATGTATAGGCTTTGAGCATTAGATTTGTATAAGGCTTTATTTATTTTTATTTTAGACTGTTAGGCTAAGTAATCTCAGAACTAAGCGTCTGATATTATTCTGCGTGAGTTTATCAGTAGATAGGTCTGAAGATTCAAGCATCTGAAGTCTGAATGAAGATGAAGATTCCAAGCGTCCAAGCATTTATTAAGTGTCAGAAATCATTCAGCAGTGATTGAGCTTCTATCAATTACTAGATGTCACCTGAATTTATTTCTAATTCAAGAAGGAGTTTAATGCAAATATTCTCCGATCATTAATTTCCAACGGGCATTTATTTCAAATGCATTAAATGTTGATAAGAGTATTAAATGTGGTAAGCACTTTAGAACGTATGGAGAAGCCTTCCCATTGGACTGTCAACTCTACAAAGACAGCCGCACCAACTTTCCGCAGCAGGTTTTCAGGAAAAAAAGACGAAAGTTGTTCACTCGCGAAAGTGAAAGACACACGCCTGAACATGTGTCAAACAGACACTTTATCCAAGAAAGTTTATAAAAAGGACTTCAGCAACAAGCCAAAACACGGTACATACACCCACAAGCTTACAAGCCAAAACTCTGTTGCATTGAAGTTTCAATCCTTAAACTTTTAGAAAAGCTCGAATATTCCAAGCAAACATTCTCTTTGCTTTTGTTCAATCCTTGAGACAGTTAACAACATCTCAAACATCTTTTTCAAAAGAAACCTACACTACTATTGAGATATTTCAAGTTGTTTGAACTTCCCAAAATCAAACAAACCATTATAGAAAACCTCGTCCAAGCCTCGCAATCTGTGTGAAGTCGAAGTTGGATACTTGTATTATTTCTGGATGAAAGAAGCAAGAGGATAAAAGTGTCTTGTAGCAGAAATCTGTGTGACCAAGGAGCTCAAGTCATCGATATCCATCTCTCCCTATTTTGTAGAAGTTTCTGTGTGATTCTTCGAGAATCATTTTAATGGATTGCCTCCATGTGTTCAAAGGAGAAGAAAGACGTAGTTGGGATTACACCACCCAACGAACCTTTCAAATCTTGTGTTCTTTACTTCACCGTCATCATTATTTTATCATATCACTGCATAATCGATTAAGTAAGCATATTGATAAAATCACCTTAAGTTAAGCAACTAAGGAAAATGTTTGTGATGCTAAAATCCTTCAAAAGGAAGACTTAAAATCATTCCGATGTGCTAACCCTGTTTGAAGAACTAAACGCTTAAACCTATCTGGTTATAGTATTCAAATCTTGAGTCTAAGTTAACTTTATGAAAACAGTCTTCAAGTAGACGTTCAACCAAGCGCCTATATTTTCAAGCGTCCCAGATTTATTTTAATACAATATTTTTGAAGTAAAAAAAGACTTCAGGGTCAATTCAACCCCCCTCCCTTCTAGACCCTTTCGTATGCCACTTGGGACTAATTGGTATCAGAGCGGTTGAAGTTGAAATTTATTTAAAATTTCAAGCATAACTGATTGTTTAGATTCTTTTCAAATCTAGTTGCTTTAAAATTTCTTCCATGAAATTTTCAAAAGTACCTAAGTTGACTGAGTCAAATTATGACTAATGGAAAGTCAAAGCTTTTACTTATTTGTGTTTGTGTGATGATGAAATGTGTGACATCATTTCAGATGGTCCAATCCAAATTCTTAAAGTCATCACTAGAGCGCCTGGAGCCACAGAGGAAACCCCCGACGGTTATGTGGAAAATCCTAAGCATGAATGGTCCTCAGATGAGCGTCGAAGAGCAAATTTGAACAATGTTGGACGGAACGCTCTGTATACAGCCATCAGTGATAACGATAACTTATTTAACATGGTCAAGTCGTGCTCTACGACTAAAGAAATATGGGATAAGTTAGCTACAATATGTGGTGGCTTAACACAAATCAAGGAAAACAAGCTTTCGATTGCCAAGGAAAAGTTAAACAGTTTTAAGATGTTGCCCAATGAGACGCTAGAGCAATTTGACATAAGATTTACTGCTCTTGTTACAGAATTAACATCTTTAGGCATGGATTTACAAAACAGAGAAATGGTGGATAAGATTTTCAGAAGTCTCCCAAGTAGATTTTTTATGAAAACAACAGCAATGAGAGTATCAAACATATTGGATCCTCTAACTGCAGAAGATGCTTTTTTAGAACTCAAAGCGTCTGAGTTTGAGTTAAATTCGGCAAGCGACGTAGTGAGTAGTCCAGTGATAGATTTTGGAGCGCTAATAGCATCAATTAAAGGAAAGTCGTGTAATAAAGGAAAAGCTTCGGATATGAGTGAGGAAGAGGAACTAGCGCTATTGAATAGATTTAGAAAGTTCTTGAGATATGAAATGAAAGGAAAAGGTTCCAGGCATCAAGTACAGAGTTCATATCGAACGCCTCCTCCAGTTCAAAAATAGTATCAAGTGCCTCAATACTCTACCCCTTCTCCCCCAACACCAATTCAGTACCAAGCATCTTCTCCGCAAGATCTCTCAGTGCCAGTGGTCTCAAAACCAAAAACTGCAAGATTAACAAATGAACAAAAGATGAAAACTAATCTTTGTTATAATTGCAGGAAACCAGGGCACTACCAGGTAAATTGCCCTTATCCAAACATATCTAAGCCCACAAGGCAGGATTACTTGGATAGAAACCAATTCAGGAGCAACCTTTGTCAACAAGGTTTGCTATCGGAGTCAGAGCCAACGTCCGCACCTGAAGATTTGGAGTCTTCAGAGGAGAATAGTCATGATGATGAGCCAGTGGATGACCTAGTGGTTATTTGTCTCATGGAGAGAGACGATGAAGCGTCCCCTGAGATAAACACTGAAATTTCTTACCTCTCTATTGTGAAGAATTACTTGACAAAGTAAGAGAATATTATAAATATTGACAAGATGCCGCCAAATTATAGCAAAACCACTTCGATATCATTTCAGCGCTCAAGAGTGATAATGTGCTGCTTAAGGCAGAGTTGCAGATTCAGCAATAATGCAATGGGAAGAACCAATCTCTTTAGAGTGAAATTACTCAATTAAAAAGTGATCTTGATATAATAGTTAAGAGAAAAGCTGAGCTGATTGCTAGACTTGCTAAATTAGAGCAACTCGTCTCATCATTATCTAAAGCGTCAAGAAAGCTAGACAATGTGACTGAAGTAACGAGATTATTTAGTGAAAAGACCAGTTTAGGATGGAATAAATTCGATAAACAACCAAATAAAGCTAATGTTATGGTGAACAACAAAGGAAAGAGTGTATTCTTTGTTGGGAAAGGTTCAAAAATTCAAACACATGTTGAACCGAAAGACAATGGTACAAGGCCAAATGAGAAAGTTAACGTTGACTTAGGCAAGGAAAAGACAGTAGCCAATGCTTCACAAAGAAAGGTTCATCCAAACACTCAAAAGGCTAAGGATAAATCTTACCACTGTAAGAAAAGCGCTAGACACCAAGCACCAAAAGTGCACCCTAAGCCAGGGCCAAGGAAATACCAGCTTCAATATCCACAACAGTCAAGGTCATATTGTCGATACTATGATGATTATGATTGTGACTATGATTTTGATTACTATTATAATCAAGGATATTACTATATACCCAAGAAGCACAGACAACACAAGGTGAAACCCAAAAAGTCTAATCATCCCGCAATGAAGACTAGGCAAATATGGGTTCCTAAAGTTGTAATTCAAACTAACGCTAATAACGTGAAATGACCCAAGTTACAATAGGTACTTAAAAAGAAATATAACTTCCCTTTTGATTGCAGGTACTTAGAGCTAGAGATGATACATCTGTTTGGTACATCGATAGTGGGTCGTCAAGGCATATCATAGGCTCCAAGGATCTCTTGATCAACTATCGAGCTACCAATGGTCCTCATGTTTTATTTGGTGACAACTCCAAAGCTAAAACCAAAGGCATATGTACTATGCATAGGAGGAACATCATGATAAGTGATGTTTATTATGTTGAGGGTCTTAAGCATAAGTCAATTTTGTGATAAAGACTTTGAAGTCAAATTTTCAAGTGAGTGTTGCTATATTAATGATGCTAAGATTGGATCTACTAAATTAAAAGGAAAAAGAACAAACATTATGTATTTGGTAGATTGGGGTTCAACAATAAATAAAAACCCTACATGTTTTGTGGTTAAAAGTGAATCTAAAATGGGTTGGTTATGGCATACAAAAATGAATCACCTCAACTTTAAAACAATCTCTCAAGTTATAACGTTAAATCTTGTAGAGGAATTACCTAAAGGACCATTTCACAAGGATCATTTTTGTGATGCTTGTTAAATGGGCAAACAAGTTAAATCATCTTTCAAGAGAAAACCTTGTCTATCTACCTAGAATACTTGAACTACTTTACATGAATTTGTTTGGACTTGTTCAAACTATCAGTGTAAGTGGTAAAAAGTATACTTTGGTGATAGTAGATGATTTCTCTCGATGTACTTGGGTGGAATTTCTTCCATCCAAAGATGAAACACATGACAAGCTTACAACGCTTATTTGGCAACTTCAAACTTTGAAAAATCCTAAGGTTGCAAGTGTTAGGAATTTCATGTTAGATGTTTTGATAATGACAAGATAGAATTTTATGTTAGACCCCAAATATAATGTAAGTTTCTGTTTTCTTAGATCTATGTATAAGCGTTTGAAAGTTTGTAATTTTGATTAGGCTTGTAATTTGGCACGCTAAAAGCTAACGTGCTATTGTAGCAAGTGCACTAGTCGTGTGTAGTAATAAGTGGACTAAAAGTCCGGGTTGTCGAACCACGGAGACTTGAATTTTAGTTTATGATTTTAACAAAAAAAAGAACAAATATAATTAAAGTAAATTATAGGTAAAATGCATACAATAAGAACAAGATTACACAATTGATTTTACACAAAGTATAAAGGGAGACTAAGGCACATGCTAGGTTCAAATTGATCACTTATAGTTATAAAGATTCTAGTTGAAGGATTACGCTTATATTGTTATGGTGATAACTCCGAGGGTAGAGAATAACCGATGTCTCGCGTATAAACTCCTATGCTCGTGATTTCCCAAATATTCCTATCCAGAAATCTAACCACTAAACATGCATTAACGTACTAGAGTTCACTCGATTTGAATCGAACAACTTCACCCGGGAATCTTTACCTATGTCTAGGGCAATTCCTCATTAGTTACGGGTCATGATGTGAATTTCTTGCACCCTAAGTCAATTTTCTCCCGAAATATTAACCTAGGCATAAGATTCTAACATATAGTGATCAAGTATATGCAAGATAGGCAAAAACACAAATTCACATCACATAACAATATAAGAACAACCTCCACAATCATCTATGATAAGCATATATCACAATTTGGCCTTACATGGCCCTAGTCTTATGAATTTAGTTCATAATGGATAATATGAAAAACATAAATGAATTAATACACATGTTCATAGACATAATTGAAATGAAAAGCTATAAAAACTCCCTCAAAAGTGAATAATGATGGAACTTCAATTGAATCTTCCTTCTCCAATGATGATGATGAATCAAGAATCCTTCTCTCTCCCCTCTTTTCTTCTCTATGGATCGGTCACTTCCTCCCCCTCTTCTCCAAGAATCGGAAATTGATAGTGAATGATGAAGAGTATGGGTTCCCCCTCCTTTTATAGCCAAAATTCCACTAAACTATGCATTAAGAATTCCCATTAAAGTTCCCCAATGAGAATTCCACCTAAGGTGATGCTTAAAGTTTGGCTTTTAAGATTCCAATCAGCTAAAAAATGCTGAACTTTTGGACCTTAAGAATTCCACCAAGCATAACCATGTGAAAACTTCAACAAAACACATGCATGCTGCCATTTTCTTGCTTTCCAGCGCAGTCTTAGTATTTTCCTCATAAACTTCTCCACAGATCTCCAAATTAGATGATTCAAGTCCCCATGTTGAGAAAAAACATAGATCTACAACGTTCCAGAAGGACATTTTGTCCAATTCGGTCGCTAAGTATACCTAAATTACGTTTCAACATGGAGGTTGTTTCTGATTTGGCGCCCATAAAGTAAATCTACCAAGAAACACACTTATGACAACCCCTCAACACATGTGCTGAATTATGGCCAAAAGTGATTCTTAACCATCATATAATGCTGGAATTTAGGCTGAAAAGGAGTAACATTCGGACTATCCATGCCTAGGCATCACTAGGAGGAAGCTGGGGCGTATCCTGGCACATGTACTTCTCTGTTCGGCGCAGCAATCGTAGTTCCTTCACAATTATCTCTATAGACCTCCGATTTGGATGTTTCAAGTTCCCATTTGAAGCTAAGACATACATCTAAAACTTTGTAGAAGGAAACTTTGTCTAAGTCGGTCTTGAAATGTACGAAATTATCGCTCGAATGTGGTAGGAGATGCATAAACCGCCTAGGTGTTGAAAAACATGCTTGAACTTGTTTTGTACATCGTTTTTCTTCCCTTTTCTTCATGTATTCTCATTTATTACCTGTATTCACTTAACACACCTATTAAATTCAAATGTGACGTGATTTAAGCAATAAGTGAATCCAAATCATAAGAATTACGGTCTTAAAAACACGTAAAAACACTTCTTATCAACACCCCCAAACTTATCAATTGCTCGACCTCGAGCAATAAGAGCTATAAGGCAAGACCAACATCATTCAATGGGAGAAAACAAAACAACTAACTAACTCACTTTCGTGGAGTAAACGATTGCACTTAGCAGGTGCAACAAGCCTTTAAACCTTTGAGTTACCTCAAAGGACGAGTTATAGTCTCGTGAGGGTTTGCATACGATATACCCACAAAATCTTGCAAATTTTCAATCCCAACTGAATCAACACATCTCAATATGATCAACAAGAATGAATGGCATAAAATCAACCTTTTAAAGTTCACAAATATATATATACATATCAACCACTTTTGCTCATGTGACACCAATACTTGAAACGACTCCCTAGGGTATAGTGAAAAATAAATCTAGGGTATTATAGTAGAGAGGCATCCTTACCAAATTTTGGACATTAATCCCATATCTATCAACTTTTGATCAAACACAAGGCACAAGAATTATAGAAAATCTCATAGTCATTTAAATTTCATTATCTCAAATATTCAACATTCAATTCATATGGAATTTCCATTAAACTTCATTAAGGCTAGATCATGTGCAATGTTTTATTCCATTAGGCTTTCTATGACACCCATGTAACAAGTTTTAGACCAATGACTCCCAAACTAGATAGTTTTGGGGCATTAAGTGTAGAGACACTCCTAAGGATTTAATCACTCGAGTATCAAAGGCCACGAAATAAAATTAGATCTTTTAAACAATTCACTTCTTTTGGCTTGAGCATAGCTCAAATTAGCATAATAGTACAGTATATAGGCATCAAACTTTTCACCTCCGGTACGTATTCGCCTGACCACTTTTGGTCATACCAAAATTCAACCTTTTCAATTCAATGTTAGCATATAAAATTACTACTCAACTTATAACCTTATGAGTAATCTAAGTTAATATTTCTGGAAATAATTCCTTAAGTGTCTCAAGATGGTTATCCTCTCAACTCCTCTACCTTCGATTTAAGTGCATTGTGAATCATCTAAAGAATCAATTCTAGTCTAAGGTCTCCACGAGCAATTTCAAAGATATATATATTCCATTAAATTCAGATTATTTCAAGAATTCATGCCATTTTTCCAAGTCAATCAATTTCAATGCATCAATTGGAAGGACTAAAAATTTTTCATGCTTGATTTTCTCAACAAAGAAGCATATAAACATGATATCAAACAAACTTTCCCCAAATTCAAGTTAAAAATTAGGATTGCATTTTCAATATTCAAAATGGATACTCTTCTACCCCCAAACTTAAATCCAACATTATCCCCAATGTTGTTACAACATGCATACACAAAGGTAAAAGAACACTTACAACCAAGGATGTTGAAAAACATCCTTAAACTTCGAATACATAATCCTATAGCTTCTCCTCCTCTCGAGTAAAATGAGCATGTCCAAATTTGCATCATATCTAACACTTCAACTTTTCAAACCATCAAGCATAAGAAAACATACATGCCAAAAGTGCATGTTTGAACACAACATAAAGAAACAAACTAAACAAAACAAAAACAAAATCAAAAAGAGAAACAAACTTACAAACTTGGGTTGCCTCCCAAGAAGCGCTAGTTTAGAGTCGGTAGCTCGACTTTGTGCTCTTTGAGGTTCAAATAGGTGGTCCATTTAACACGACTAAATCCTTGTCATGCCTTCTTTTAGCTCCATGGTCTACTTGCTTCCACTCATATTGCGGGATTTTGCAATAAGCCCTTTGTATTGGATGAGTCTTTTCAATCTTACGAGCACGGCGATGGGGTGGAATGTATTTCATGCATAAATCTTCTTTTTCCTCTTTGTTGTGTTTATCATAGGGAATCTCATCCTCCAACTCGAGTGTGCCCTTAGCCTTGCCATTTGCACATTTCTCATCAAGAGAAGGGTTAATAACATCGATATTGGAACAAGTAAGATCATCCATAGATGGTTTCCTGTTATTAGAAGCATCAAATATCACTTTTACATCTCCTACCCTCAATGATAACTTACCTTTTCCCATGTCGATCTTGGCATTGCTAGTGACTAGGAAAGGTCTACCTAGAATCAAGGGCATCTCAACATCTTCCTCCATATCAAGGACCACAAAGTCAACCCGGAAAAAGAATTTGTCAACTTGTACAATAACATCTTCTATTATCCCTTTTGGTCTCTTAATTGATCCATCGGCGAGTTGGAGGCTCATTGATGTCGGTTTGGGATTTCCAAGGCCCAACTTCTTGAAGAGAGAATACGGGAGGAGATTGATACTTGCTCCCGTATCGCAAATAAGCTTTTCAAAAGTAAGAGGGCCAATGGTGCACGGAATGGTGAGCCTCCCCGGGTCCTCACAAAGAGTCGCCACAATCCTACGGAAAATCGGATCCATATCCTTCTTTTTCGTTTTTTGTTCATTTGGAAATGGAAGACGAACCTCGATGGGATGATGCGTTGGAGTTGAAGGGCCAGCTGTGGAGGATACAGAATGTGGCGCTTGGGCGTGACAATCGGCGCCTTGGCGCAGCGACAAGGGCGCCTGGGCGTGGATGGATGGGCGCTCGGGCGCATCAGTGCGAACATTATCACCTTTTACCTGTTCACCACTTCTCAAGGTAATTGCATAGCATTGCTCTTTCGGGTTCTTTTCCGTGTCACTTGGTAAAGTTCCCATGGCTCTCTCGCTGATTGTCTTTGCCATTTGACCCATTTGTGTCTTCAAATCCTTCATATCCATCATTAAATCCTTCATCATAGTACGGAGTTCGTTGATTGCTGAATCCGATTTCTTTATTTCCTCATCAAGACGTTCATCGGTTGTAGGAGGCCTAACTTGCCTTTGTACATGAGGATTACCTTGCCTTTGAGCTTGATTGTTGATGAATGGAGGCCTTGGTGCTTGATAGATATCGATATGGGCGTTTTGTGCCGGATTGGGCTTCCTTGGAAAATTTTCGGGCACATGGAAGTTCAATTGAGGTCGATTGGCATTTCCAACATAGTTGACATTGCCAACCATTGTTTCCAAAACGACTTCTTTTTCCAACTCTTGAACACGAGCAATTTTTTTAGTGGGTGTGATCTCTTCATCATCGGGATAGAGCTCATCTTCCCAGGCTAATTGTTCAATCTTGTCCCACACACTTTGGCAATCGAGCCCAAGGAGATCACCACCGGCGCCGGCATTGAGCCTATTTCGGATGCGCGAACGGACTCCATCATGGAATCGTAATACTTGCTCGCTCAATCTTAGGTTGTGATCCGGACATTTTCAGAGCATGTTTTTATATCTAGCCCATGCCTCGGCTAAGGACTCATTATTCCCCTGTTTAAACTCCTTAATGTTGCTCCTTAGCTCATTGATTTTGGAGGGTGGAAAGAATTTGCTCAAAAAGGCATCGACCAATTGTCCCCATGTTGTGATGGATTGGGGTGGTAGAGATTTGTACCACATGGTCGCCCTTTCCTTTAATGAGAAGTGGAAGACTCTTAGACGAATTGCATCAAAATCCCGTGGATGAAATTGGGTAGTCATGAGAGTATCGTCTAAAGTCTCCAAATGCTCATGAGGTGATTCATGGGGCTCTCCATAGAAGGGTTCACTTTGCACCATACTAAAAATGTGTGATGGAATGTGATAATTTGGTGCATAGAAATTAGGAAAGACCACGGGCCCCGGTATGGTGTGGACCCTTGAAGGTAGACTTTCCCGGACCGATGGAAGTCTTTGAGGAGGTGCCGGTTGCATAGCTTGGAATAGATTTTGCAACCATTCCTTGTTTTCCGGGAGATTTATGTCGGGAAAATTCCCATTTGGATTTAGATTGTCGGCCATTTCTCGAGCTCGTCTACTAGATCGAAGAACACGCTCTATCTCCGGCTCAAAATTGTATAGAGGCTCGTTAGAAGAGCGGGTCATGCACCACAAATTATACCTAACAATTAAACACAAGAACAAAATTAGAATAATAAAATAAAAGAAAGGTTACAAATAAACGAAAAACTAAGAATTATGAAAATTTAAACAAAAAAAAAATCAAAAACTAAAATGAAAAAGTCCCCGGCAACGGCGCCAAAAACTTGACACGCTAAAAGCTAACGTGCTATTGTAGCAAGTGCACTAGTCGTGTGTAGTAATAAGTGGACTAAAAGTCCGGGTTGTCGAACCACGGAGACTTGAATTTTAGTTTATGATTTTAACGAAAAAAAAAAACAAATATAATTAAAGTAAATTATAGGTAAAATGCATACAATAAGAACAAGATTACACAATTGATTTTACACAAAGTATAAAGGGAGACTAAGGCACATGCTAGGTTCAAATTGATCAATTATACTTATAAAGATTCTAGTTGAAGGATTACGCTTATATTGTTATGTAGAGAACTCCGAGGGTAGAGAATAACCGATGTCTCGCGTATAAACTCCTATGCTCGTGATTTCCCAAATATTCCTATCCAGAAATCTAACCACTAAACATGCATTAACGTACTAGAGTTCACTCGATTTGAATCGAACAACTTCACCCGGGAATCTTTACCTATGTCTAGGGCAATTCCTCATTAGTTACGGGTCATGATGTGAATTTCTTGCACCCTAAGTCAATTTTCTCCCGAAATATTAACCTAGGCATAAGATTCTAACATATAGTGATCAAGTATATGCAAGATAGGCAAAAACACAAATTCACATCACATAACAATATAAGAACAACCTCAACAATCATCTATTATAAGCATATATCACAATTTGGCCTTACATGGCCCTAGTCTTATGAATTTAGTTCATAATGGATAATATGAAAAACATAAATGAATTAATACACATGTTCATAGACATAATTGAAATGAAAAGCTATAAAAACTCCCTCAAAAGTGAATAATGATGGAACTTCAATTGAATCTTCCTTCTCCAATGATGATGATGAATCAAGAATCCTTCTCTCTCCCCTCTTTTCTTCTCTATGGATCGGTCACTTCCTCCCCCCCTTCTCCAAGAATCTGAAATTGATAGTGAATGATGAAGAGTATGGGTTCCCCCTCCTTTTATAGCCAAAATTCCACTATAGTATGCATTAAGGATTCCCATTAAAGTTTCCCAATGAGAATTCCACCTAAGGTGATGCTTAAAGTTTGGCTTTTAAGATTCCAACCAGCTAAAAAATGCTGAACTTTTGGCCCTTAAGAATTCCACCAAGCATAACCATGTGAAAACTTCAACAAAACACATGCATGCTGCCATTTTCTTGCTTTCCAGCGCAGTCTTAGTATTTTCCTCATAAACTTCTCCAAAGATCTCCAAATTAGATGATTCAAGTCCCCATGTAAAGACAAAACATAGATCTACAACGTTCCAGAAGGACATTTTGTCAAATTCGGTCACGAAGTATACCTAAATTACGTTTCAACATGGAGGTTGTTTCTGATTTGGCGCCCATAAAGTAAATCTACCAAGAAACACACTTATGACAACCCCTCAACACATGTGCTGAATTATGGCCAAAAGTGATTCTTAACCATCATATAATGCTGGAATTTAGGCTGAAAAGAAGTAACATTCGGACTATCCATGCCTAGGCATCACTAGGAGGGCGCTGGGGCGTATCCTGGCACATGTACTTCTCTGTTCGGCGCAGCAATCGTAGTTCCTTCACAATTATCTCTATAGACCTCCGATTTGGATGTTTCAAGTTCCCATTTGAAGCTAAGACATACATATAAAACTTTGTAGAAGGAAACTTTGTCTAAGTCGGTCTCGAAATGTACGGAATTATCGCTCGAATGTGGTAGGAGCTGCATAAACCGCCTAGGTGTTGAAAAACATGCTTGAACTTGTTTTGTACATCGTTTTTCTTCCCTTTTCTTCATGTATTCTCATTTATTACCTGTATTCACTTAACACACCTATTAAATGCAAATGTGACATGATTTAAGCAATAAGTGAATCCAAATCATAAGAATTACGGTCTTAAAAACACGTAAAAACACCTCTTATCATAATTTTTATCTTTATAGATTTTAGACTAAGTACTAGATACCGAATCGCTAATAGAATTCTAGGTGAGTCTATTAGAGAAGAAGTTGAAGATCAGCGTCTGAAGTCAAAAGAAGATGAAGATTTGATCTTAGCGACTGTCAAACGCTAAAGGACTATTTCAGGATTCACGGATCAAGCGCTTAAAGCACTTCAACGATCAGTATCAGATTCACTTAAAATAAATTCTCAAGTCATGAAAGACTTAAATGCAATCATTCAACGGACATTTATTTCCAACAGGAAATAAATTCAAATGCATTAAATGTCTGATAAGTGCATTAAATGTGATAAGCTATTTGACTTGTGGGCACGCCACCTTTTGACTAAACTGTCAAAAATTCAGAGTTTTAGCTGCTCCCATCCAATCGGATCCAGTAGGATTTCAGGAATTTCAGAGAAAAGGTAGAATCACGCGCCGCTTGAAAGGCACGCTCCTACATGTGTCCAACGGACATAATTCCAAGAAATTGCCTATAAATACCTTCCAGCAAACCCTACACAATATAACAACAATTGAGACATAAGTACATGCACAAGAAAATTTTGCTGAAATTCTCTTTCAAAGAAAAAGCCTAGAAACTCCATACAAAAATTCTTCAAGCTTTTTACATACATTCTAGACAGTCACAAATATCTCAAACATCTTCCAAAAAAGAAACCTAAACTCCTATTGAGATATTCCAAGTTGTTTGATCTTTCCAAAAACAAACAAACTCTTGTGACAAAACCTTCAGCCTTTCATCTGAGTGAGAAAGCTGTTGAAACCCCTTACAGGCATTATTTCTGAGTGAGAGAAGCTTGTAGAAGAAGATATTCATTAGTGCTGAAATCTGTGTGATCAAGGAGCCCGAGATTATTTTCACCTATTTACTATCTTGTAGAAGATTTTGTGTGATTCTTTGAAAATCAACTTAGTAAATTCCCTCCAAGTGAAAAAGGAGAAGAAGGACGTAGCTGGGATTACATCACCCACTGAACCTTATATATCTTGTGTTATTTACTTTCATTATTGTCTTGTTTCATATTATTGTATCTATTCTGAAAAAGACAAGCTAAATCTGCTACACGACTATTTAACCAAAACAAACGCTAAAGCCTTAAAAAACATTTCCGCTGTGCTAACCCTGATTAAGCGATCTAAGTGTTACCCTACTTTGGTAAATTGCTGAAATCACTAAGTCTAAGTTATCTTTTCTGAAGCGTCTGACCGAAGCGTTCTAATCTTTAAAAGTGACACGAAATTTTTGAAGTCGAAAAAGACTTCAAGGTCTATTCAACCCCCTCCCCCCACCTTCTAGACCTTTTCGTATGCCACTTGGGACCACCAAGTGGTATCAAAGCGGTTGAAGTAGAAACCTAAGCGTTTCCGAGCGTAACTGCTTGTTTAGATCCATTTTTCTAAACTTAGTCGCTTTAAAATTTTCTCTTAAAACATCTCATTATGGCTTTTGACAAAATGCCTAAGTTGGTAGAATCAAACTATGATTCTTGGAAACTTAGAGCATTCGCGTATCTATGTTCTTGCGAATGAACTGTGTATGTAATTTCAGATGGCCCCATTAAGATCATGAAAGTGATAACTCGAGCATCTGGAGCTGATGAAGCAACTCCAGATGGATATGTCGAGAAACCTAAGTTAGAATGGACGCCAAATGATAGAAAAAGAGCAAATCTAAACAATGTTGGATGAAGTGCACTTTACTCAGCGTTAGGAGACAATGATGCATTGTTCAACAAAATCAAGCAATGTAAAACTTCTAAAGAAATATGAGATAAGCTGGCTATTGTGTGTGAAGGTTCAACACAAATGAAGGAGAACAAGCTCTCCATAGCCATGCAAAGATTTGAGCACTTTAAGATGCTGACCAATGAGACGCTAGAACAATTGGACGCAAGGTTTACTTTGCTCATTACAGAGTTAGCGTCATTAGACAAGGAGTTGACCAACAAGCAAATGGTCAATAAGATTTTCAGAAGTCTTCCAAGCAAGTATTTGATTAAGACTGTTGCTATGAGAGAATTACAGACATTGGAGACTCTTACTCCAGAACATGTGTTTTCAGAATTAAAGGCATTTGAATTCGAATTAGGTGAAGCCCGCGACACATCGACTTCAACGACTGAATTAGGAGCTTTAATCACTACTACCAAAAGTAAGGGTAAAGCGATTAGTGAGGTGAAATCAACGGAATCCAATGAAGAAAAAGAGATAGCTTTATTGGTCAAGAAATTCAAGAAATTTCTAAGATATGAAAAGAGAAATCCTAGTGGACAAACTTCATTTCAAACCCCTCCCCCTGCACCAGCACCTCAATATCAAGCGCCAGTGTATTCGGCACCTCAACCAATAGCACTAGTTCCTTACCAAGCTCCTACAACTCCTACTCAGAATCTCTCAGCGCCAGTTGTTTCAAAGCGATTAACCACTGAACAGAAAATGAAAACTAATTTGTGTTATAATTGTAGGAAATCAGGCCACTACCAGGTAAATTGCCCTTATCCAAATGTGTCTAAGCCCACAAGGCAAGACTATGCAGATAGAAACCAATTCAGGAGCAACCTTAGCCAACAAGGTTTGCTAGCGGAATCTGAACCATTCTCCGCACCTGAAGAGGATTTGGAATCATCAGATGAAAGCAGTGATGATGAGCCAACAAGCGACTCAGCGTTAATTTATCTCATGGCAAGAGATGATGAAGCGTCTGACGATTTGCTGCCTGAGGTAACCACCGAATTATCCCATCCTCTTTCTTAGGATGAATTACTTGACAAAGTTACTGAATATTATAAAGATTGTCAAGATGCCGCCAAAATATATCAAAATCACTTCGCTATTATTTCATCGCTCACAAATGATGAAGTAACGCTCAAAACAGAGTTGCAAGTTCAGCAACAATGCATTGAGAAGAACTAATTGCTTGAGAGTGAAATTACTCAATTGAAAAGTGATCTTGATATAATAGTCAAGAGAGAAGCTGATCTGATCGCTAGACTTGCCAAATCAGAGCAGCTCGTCTCATCATTATCAAAAGCTTCAAGAAAGTTGGATAATGTGACTGAGGTAACAAGAATGTTTGGTGAAAAGACCGGTTTAGGATGCAATAAATTCGGTAAACAACCAAATAAATCTAATGTTACGGCGAACAACAAAGGAAAGGGTGTTTTCTTTGTTGAGAAAGGTTCAAAAAGTCAATCCTAAATGAACCAAGCGACAATGGTACGAGGCCAAATGAGAAAGACAAAGCTGACTCAGGCAAGGGAAAGGCGAAAGCAAGTGATTCACAAAGACGGGTTCATCCAAACGCAATAAAATGGTTAATAAAATTTTCAGAAGTCTTCCAAGCAAGTATTTGATAAAGACTGTTGCTATGAGAGAATCACAGACATTGGAGACTCTTACTCCAGAACATGTGTTCTCAGAGTTCAAGGCTTTTGAGTTCGAATTGGGTGAAGTCAGCGATACATCGACTTCAGCGACTGAATCAGGAGCTTTAATCGCTACCACCAAAAGTAAGGGTAAAGCGATTAATGAGGTGAAATCAATAGAATCAAATGAGGAAAAACATATGGCTTTATTGGTTAAGAAATTCAAGAAATTTCTAAGATATGAAAAGAGAAATCCCATTGGACAAACCTCATTCCAAACCCCTCCCCCTGCACCAGCGCCTCAGTATCAAGCACCAGTGTATTCTGCACCTCAGCCTCCAGCGCCAGTTCCATATCAAGCGCCTACAAATCCTACTCAGAATCTCTCAGCGCCAGTCATTTCCCAAGCGATTAACCACTGAACAGAAAATGAAAACTAATTTGTGTTATAATTGCAGGAAATCAGGGCACTACCAGGTAAATTGCCCTTATCCAAATGTGTCTAAGCCCACATGGCAAGACTATGCTGATAGAAACCAATTCAGGAGCAACCTTCGCCAACAAGGTTTGCTAGCGGAATCTGAACCATTTTTCGCACCTGAAGAGGATTTGGAATCATTAGATGAAAGTAGTGATGATGAGCCAACAAGCGACTCAGCAGTTATTTTTCTCATGGCAAGAGATGATGAAGCGTCTGACGACTCACTACCAGAGGTAACCACTGAATTATCTCATCCTTTTTCTTATGATGAATTACTTGATAAAGTTAATGAATATTATAAAGATTATCAAGATGCCGCCAAAATATATCAAAATCACTTAGCTATTATTTCATCGCTTACAAGTGATAAAGTAACGCTCAAAGCAGAGTTGCAAGTTCAGCAACAGTGCATTGAGAAGAACCAATCGCTTGAGAGTGAGATTACTCAATTGAAAAGTGATCTTGATTTAATAGTCAAGAGAGAAGCTGATCTGATCGCTAAACTTGCCAAATCAGAGCAGTTTGTCTCATCATTATCCAAATCATCAAGAAACCTAGATAATGTGACTAATGTAACCAGACTTTTTGGTGAAAGGACCGATTTAGGGTGTGATAAATTTGGTCAAAAATCAAAAGCGTCTAAGGTTATGGCAAACAACAAAGGAAAGAGTGTTTTCTTTGTTGAGAAAGGTTCACAAAGTCAAACACTAAATGAACCTAGCGACAATGGTACGGGGCAAAATGAGAAAGCCAAAGCTGACCCAGGCAAGGGAAAGGTGAAAGCAAATGATCCATAAAGAGAATTTCGTCCAAACGCTCAAAAGGCTAAGGCTAAATCTGGTCACTGTGAATCAAGCGCTAAGCGTCCAGCACCAAAAGTGTAACCCAAGCCAGCACCTAGGAAATACCAGCGTCAATATCCAAGACAGTCCAGATCATATTATCAATACTATGATGATTATAATTGTGATTATGATTATTATTATAATCAAGGATACTACTATACACCCAAACAACACACACAAAACAATGTGAAACCCAAGAAGGCCAGTATTCCTACAATGAAGACTAGGCAAATATGGATTCCTAAAGTTTTAATTCAAACCAAAGTTACTAACAATGAAGGACCCAAGACAAAATGGGTACTTAAGAATAATTAGAAATGTCCTTTAAATGCAGGTACCTAGAGCCGACACCGATACTTCAGTTTGGTACTTTGATAGTGGATCGTTAAGACATATGACGGGTTCCAAAGATCTTCTCGTCAATTATCGAACTACCAATGATCCTCAAGTTATATTCGGTGATAACTCCAAAGGTAAAACCAAAGGTATAGGTATCATGCATAGGGGGAACATCATGATTAGTGATGTATATTATGTTGAGGGTCTTAAGCATAGCTTGTTAAGCATTAGTGAATTTTGTGATAAAGGCTTTGAAGTAAAATTTTCAAGTGACTATTGCTACGTTAACGATGCTAAGACTAAGTCTACTAAATTAAGAGAAAAAAGAACAAACAATGTGTATTTAGTAGATTGGGACTCTACAATTGATAACAACCCCACCTGCTTTGTTGCTGAAAGTCAAAATGAATTGGGTTGGTTATGGTATAGAAAAATGAATCACCTCAACTTTAAGGCAATCTCTAAGTTAATATCGCTAAATCTAGTAGAGGGATTACCTAAGGGTTCCTTTCAAAAAAATCGCTTATGTGATGCATGTCAAATGGGTAAACAAGTTAAATCATCTTTTAAGAAGAAACCATGCCTATCTACTTCTAGAGTTCTTGAACTATTACATCTAGATTTGTTTGGTCCTATTCAAATCATGAGTGTTAGTAGTAAAAAGTACTCGCAAGTAATAGTTGATGATTTCTCTCGCTATACATGGGTAGAATTCCTAACGACCAAAGATGAAACTAGTATCAAGCTCACATCGCTAATTCGTCAATTGCAAACTTATAAAGATTTAAAGGTGACGAGAATTAGAAGTATTGGAGGAACTGAATTTACTAACCAATTTGTTGAGAAGTTTTGTATAGATTTTGGAATACTTCATGAGTATTTTGCCCACAGAACACCTCAACAGAATGGAGTTGCTGAGCGACGGAACAGAACTCTTAAAGAAACCGCTAGGATGATGCTTGCAGAGTCTAAGCTGCCTCAAAGGTTTTGGGTTGAAGCTATCAATACCGCTTGCTACGCTCAGAACCGGTGTATGATCAACAAGAAACATGAGAAGACTCCATATGAGTTGTGGAAGGGATGTAAGCCTAACATTTCATATTTTCATGTATTTGGTTCAAAATGTTTCATTCATAACAATGGATCACAAAGCCTAAAGACGTTTGATCCTAAAGCAGATGAGGAAATCTTTTTAGGCTATGCCAAGAATGGAAAGAGTTTTTGCATCCTAAATAAGATAAAATCGAAGGTTGAGGAATCCATTCATGTTGTGTTTGATGATGCTCACCAAGAACAGAGTAAGGTTAATCCTGATGATGTAGGAATTGAAGATCATGCCCAACAAGCGTCACAAATCAATCTTGGTGATGATAGTGATGAGGAGGAGGATGATGAGATCTTTGTGCCTATTCCTTAAGGTTACTCGTGAGGTTACAACTGAGAATATTGTCAGAATCGCTAATGATCATGAAGAGAATGATCATCAACAACATATTGGAACTGTGAATGATGTAGCGACTTCGCCAGAGACAAATGAGGGTCAAGCGATTGATAATCAAGAGTCTCTCAACCCGTTCCAATCAGACCGTAAATAGCTTAGAGACCATCCACCAGAGCTAGTTATTGGAGATATTGAAGCACCTGTTAGAACTAGGTCAGCTACAATCAATGAGGCCATGTTCGCAATCTCAAATGGAACCAAAGAAAGTGGATGAAGCGCTCAGTGATTCAAGTTAGGTAGAAGCAATGCAAGAGAAGCTTAACCAATTTGAGAGAAGCAAGGTTTGGACGCTAGTACCAAGACCAACTCCCCAAGGAGTTATTGGAACTAGATGGGTTTTTAGGAACAAGATGGATGAAGATGGCATTGTTATAAGAAACAAAGCCAGATTAGTCGCTCAGGGTTATTGTCAAGAAGAGGGTATTGATTTTGATGAGACGTATGCCCCAGTAGTCCGTCTTGAAGCGATTAGGATGTTCCTAGCGTTTGCCGCATTCAACAAGTTCACAGTATACCAAATGGACGTGAAGAGTGCATTCCTGAATGGTAAACTCCAAGAAGAAGTTTATGTGGAGCAAACTCAAGGATTCATCAACAACCATGGCAAAAGTATGGTCTACTAGTTGGATAAGGCACTCTATGGCCTTAAACAAGCACCAAGAGTATGGTATGACACTCTCTCTATCTTCCTTATAGGTGAAGGCTTTTCAAAAGGCAGTGTTGATACAACGTTTTTTAAAATTACCCATAATGAAGATATTCTCTTAGTCCAAATCTATGTTGATGATATTACATTTGGTTCTACTAATAAGCTATTGTGTGAGAAATTTTCGAAAATGATGCAAGAACAATTTGAAATGAGTATGATAGGTGAATTAACTTTTTCCTGAGGATTACAAGTTAAACAACTCCCTAATGGCATATTTATAAACCAAGCTAAATATACACGTGATATGATTAAGAAATTTGGTATGAAAAATGCATTATCTTCAAAAATTCCAATGAGCCAAATGCTTAAGTTACATAAAGATGAAAGTGGGAAGAAAATTGATATCACTAACTATAGAGATATCATTGGTTCACTCGTTTATCTTACCGCTAGTAGACCCGATATTATGTTTTCGTTATGCATGTGTGCACGCTTTCAAGCTGATCCTAGAGAATCACACTTAAATTCTACCAAGAGAATCCTTAAATACCTAAAAGGCACACAAAATGTGGGCTTCTGGTATCCAAGGGACTCTCCTTTTGAACTAATTGATTATTCAGACGTAGATTTTGCAGGATGCAAAATAGATAGAAAGAGTACTAGTGGTACATGTCAATTTCTAGGTGATAGACTAATTTCATCGCAGAGTAAGAAACAAAAATCCATAGCGACTTCTACCACTGAAGCAGAGTACGTAGCTGCTGGGAGCTGTTGTGCACAAATCCTTTGGATAAGGAAACAACTTAGAGATTATGGAACAATCCTAGGTCCTACCCCAATCCAAAGCGCTTTAGCTATGACCCAAAATCCTGTCCTTCATTCCAGAACTAAACACATTGACATTCGCTACCATTTCTTACGTGACCATGTTCAAAAGAAAGATATCTCCATGCATTTCATTGGTACTGACAAACAATTGGTAGATATCTTCACCAAAGCGCTCAACGAACAACATTTTCTCACTTTAAGAAGTGAATTAGGTATGATTGATTTAAATGCTTAAATCATAGAGCATCATATTTTATAGGCATACAATTTAGGGGAATCCACTTTATGTTTATGTCTAAAAGCATGTCTTTCAAAATAGAATTTTAAAATTGTACTTGTCAGATTGATAAACGACTGTGATCAAAAATTGACTTTGAAAATTTTTGCTTTGATCACTAGCGTTTATACTTTATGCATAACAAAATCAATCTCTAATAAAATTAATTGAAAATATTTTTTTTAAAAGAAATTCAAGCGATTGATTTGTATCAAAGAATCCTCAGAGTTAAAATGAATATTATTTAAAAAAAAACTTCAGCGTTTAAGAATATTCCCACTTAACGCTAAGTATTTTTTTTAAATCCATGCATAGTTTTCATCGCTAAAGTTGTCGTGTGGATAAGTCCAAAAGATCAGATTTGACCACTGCCCACACGTGCCTATCAAATCAAACTGACGGTTAATGATTCCTATCTAAAAACTAGGCGGTTCAGTGACTGCACATGTTTGAGTACGTGTCAGTGTACTATCAGGCACGTGTAACTCACCCTGAAAATTTCAAAATTTTCAAACGTTTTCAAAAAGTAACTGCGGATCCCAATACTTCATATTTCACAGTAGTTAACCTATTTTACCGCACTTTTTGACATCCGTATTTATGAATAAACGGCTCAGATTTGAATATTTTAATTTTCAAAATTAATAACTTAACTCGTGGCATTAATCCAAGCAACTGAAAAGTTATTTTTGCCTCTATATAAATCTTTCAAAGTTTTTACAGCTAAATTTTATCACTCCCAAATTCTCTCCGCTGTAAAATCTCATTCTCTCTCAAGGAAAAAACTTTCTCTCTCTCATAAAAGCTTTAACCTTTCATCAATGTCACCCAAAACTTCCAAGTCTGCTACCGAAAAATCTTCCAAAACCCAGAAACTAGTCACTGTCAATGCCGGATTTCTTATCAACTGGGACTATCTCTTTGATAACCAGAATTTTCCTTTAAGGACTGTTCTTCCACTGGTCCAGGAATCTGGTTTGCGTGAAGTGATTACCTCTTTTTCAAACATCTATGAGGAAGAAACTCTTTCCTTTTTCCAGAACGCCAAAGTCTCAGAAGATGGAAACTCCATTTCTTGCACTTTCCCTTTCGCCCGAGAAACCTTCATTCTCACTCCCCAACTGATCTCATCTTTACTGCAATTACCAAACGAAGGAGGAGAAGTTGAAGACGTCAATCTTGGAGACGCCACCAAAGTATGGGCACTGATCAAAAATGACAAAATTGAAGCCGCATATGAACCCAACTTTAAGAAAAATGATTTGAAGGGTGAATAAGTAATTCTTGCTGACATCTGTGCGAAGATGGTAGAGTGCAGGAAGGGCTCTTTCGATAAAATTACTAATATTCAGTGTTAGGAAATTTCATGTTCGATGTTCTGATGATGACAAGATAGGATTCAATGTTAGACCACAAATAAAATGTAAGTTTATGTTTTCCACAGATCATTGTTTAAGCGTTTGAAAGTTTGTAATTTTGTTTAGGCTTGTAATTTTTATCTTTGTAGGTTTTAGACTAAGTATTAGATACTGAATCGCTAATAGAATTCTAGGTGAGTCTATTAGAGAAGAAGTTGAAGATCAGCGTCTGAAGTCAACCAGAGATGAAGATCTGTTTCTTAGCGTCCGTCAAACGCTAAAGGACCTTTTTCAGGATTTATGGATCAAGCGCTCAAAGCACTTAAGCGACCAATGACAAATTCACCTGAAATAAATCCTCAAGTCACGAAGGAAATAAATGCAATCATTCAACGGATATTTATTTCCAACGGGAAATAAATTCAAATGCATTAAATGCCTGATAAGAGCATTAAATGTGATAAGCTACTGTGACCTGTGGACAAGCCACCTTTTTGACTAGAGTGTCAGAACTTCAGAGTTTATAGCTGCTACCATCCAATCGGTGCCAGCAGTTTTTTCAGGAATGTCAGGCTTTAGGTAGAATCACGCGCTGCGTAAAAGGCATGCTCCTACATGTGTCCAACGGACAGATCCCAAGAATTGCCTATAAATACCTTACCTTCAGCAGACCCCAAAAAGCACGGTGCAAAATATTTACAAGAGAAAATTTCGTACACAAGAAAAAGCTTAGAATCTCCATAGCCAAAATTCCTTCAAGCTTTTTATCTACATTCCAGACAGTCACAAATATCTCAAACATCTTCCAAAGAAGAAACCAAAATTCCCATCGAGATATTCCAAGTTGTTTGATCTTCCCAAATACAAACAAACCCTTGTGACAAGAACCTCAACCTTTCATCTGACTGAGAAAAGTTGTTGAAACTCATTACAGGCAGTATTTCTGAGTGAGAGAAGCTTGTAGAAGACGATCGTCATTGGTGCTGAAATCTGTGTGATCAAGGAGCCCGAGATCATTTTCATTCTTTACTATCTTGTAGAAGATTCTGTGTGATTCTTTGATAATCATCTTAGTAATTTCCTCCAAGTGAAAAAGGAGAAGAAGGACGTAGCTGGGATTACATCACCCAGTGAACCTTCCAAATTATTGTGTCATTTATATTTTCCTGTCTTATATCTGTCATATTACATTATTCTAAAAGACAAGTAAGATTGCAAAGCGATTAAATTATCTAAAACAACGCTAAAAATCATTTCCGCTGTGCTAACACTGATTAAGTGATCTAAGCGTTACCCTACTTTGGTAAATTGCTAAACTCACTAAGTCTAAGTTATCTTTACTGAAGCGCCTGACCCAAGCGCTCAGCCTTCTAAGCGTTCAGATCTTTGAAAAGTAACACGAAATTTTTTAAGTCTAAAAAGACTTCAGGGTCTATGCAACCCCCCCCCCCCTTCTAGACCCTTTCGTATGCCACTTGGGACCATCAAGTGGTATCAGAGCGGTTTAATTAGAAACCTAAGCGTTTCCGAGCATAACTGCTTGTTCAGATCCATTTGTTTTTTAACTTAGTCGCTTTAAATTTTCTCTTTAAAAACATCTCATTATGGCTTTCAACAAAATGCCTAAGTTGGTAGAGTCAAATTATGATTCTTGGAAACTTAGAGCATTCGCTTACTTGTGCTCATGCGATAGTGAAATGTTTGATGTAATTACAGGTGGTCCCATTCAGATTATGAAAGTTGTAACTCGAGCCCCTTGAGCAACCGAGGCCACTCCAGATGGTTACATCGAGAAACCTAAGTTAGAATGGACGCCTGAGGATCGAAAAAGAGCAAATCTAGATAATGTTGGACGAAGTGCACTTTACTCAGCATTAGGAGACAACGATGCATTGTTCAACAAGATCAAGCAATGTAAGACTTCCAAAGAAATATGGGATAAGCTGGCTATAGTGTGTGAAGGATCAGTACAAATGAAGGAGAATAAGCTTTCCATAGTCATGCAAAGATTTGAGCATTTCAAGATGCAGCCCAATGAGACGCTAGAACAATTAGACGCAAAGTTTACTTTGCTCGTTACAGAGTTAGCGTTATTAGACAAGGAATTGACCAACAAGGAAATGGTCAACAAGATTTTCAGAAGTCTTCCAAGCAAGTATCTAATTAAGATTGTTTCTATGAGAGAATCACAGACATTGGAGACTCTTACTCCAGAGCATGTCTTTTCAGAGTTAAAGGCATTTGAGTTCGAATTGGGTGAACTCAGCGACACATCGACTTCAGCGACTGAATCAGGAGCTTTAATCGCTACAACAAAAAGCAAGGGTAAAGCGGTTAGTAAGATTGCAAAGCGATTAAATTATCTAAAAGAACGCTAAAAATCATTTTCGCTGTGCTAACCATGATTAAGTGATCTAAGCGTTACCCTACTTTGGTAAATTGCTAAACTCACTAAGTCTAAGTTATCTTTACTGAAGCGCCTGACCCAAGCGCTCAGCCTTCCAAGCGTTCAGATCTTTCAAAAGTAACACGAAATTTTTGAAGTCTAAAAAAACTTCAGGGTCTATTCAACCCCCCTTTCTAGACCCTTTCGTATGCCACTTGGGACCATCATTCAGTATAAAATGATGGTTGCTATTTTGACCAAGTTACAAGTTAACTGCTCGCTTTATATTTTTAATCGCTTCAAGGCAGCGATGGCCACATCCGTTAATCCCAAGCCTTACGGGATTGGGTTGAGTTGTATTTTAATCACTAGTGGGTTCGTTAACACCACTGGAAAGAAGATCCCTGCGCTTAAGTTCTATGGCAAGAAGATGATTGGCGAGTTGCTGAAACCCAGGCGTCGGGGTGGTGCAGCGGTTCCCAAAGAAAAGCGCAAGCGACTTCGTGCCGAAGGAACTGTTCGTAGAAATGATGAAAAGCAAACGACATCGTCTTCATCATCTTCATTAGAAGAGGAAGTGGTGGTCAAGCGACCTAAAAGAAAGCTAGGCTTAAAAGTCGCTGAGTCATCAAAGCCAGCAAAGAAGCAAAAGCCGGAGCCGGAGCCCAAGAAGAAACAGAAGTCTCCTTCTCCCAAATCACCATCTCTCCCTCCAGCGTTTCACTTCTCACCAGCAGAAGAAGAAGAAGAAGCTAAGGTAGAAGAAGTACCGCTTGCCCGAAGGCGTACTCCTCTCTCCACTCCAGCTGCATTGACAAGCGCTCCAGCAGAGCCAGTGCTTGAAGAACCAGCTAGTGTTCCATCTCCATCTGACGTTGTTCCAGAAATCAGCTCAAATCTTAAAGCCTATGCTCAATCTGAGAGGCTTTCTAGTGTTCAGGTCGGGTGTGAAGCAAATATTCCCATCCGTGCTGATCCTATCACTTCTTTTCTAGATTTAGATCCAAAAGAAGTCATTCCAGAGCCGGAGAAAACTGTTCCAACTGTTAAAACAGATCAAGCGACTAACAAAGTCGATGATAGTCCTCAGGGTAAGCGTTGTAGTATCTTATTTGTAATTTCTACTAAGTAGAAATTTTGCTTGCTTTTCTCAAATGCTTGCTTGTATCAGCTCAAGATGCACCAAGTGCTCTCACCTCCATCTTCAGAGGTTCCCATTGAAGTAGATGTTGATCTGGCAACTGTTGTGGATATATCTAAAGAAGTAGCTCAAGTCCTTCCTGACGTTGAAACATCTCTAGTCAGTGAAGCGACTCTACACGCTGAGCGGTCAATAGAAGTGGCCCCTATTCCAACAAAAGAAATTGCCTTTGTTTTTACTCCAACTGGAACTCCACCTCATGTCAATGATTTCTTTCCTCGCATGTATTCTTCCGATGTTGAATTTTATTACGCCGCTAGAGAACGAGACACTTAGACGCTTGCTGAATTAGAAATCAACTTTCAAAATACTCTTCATAGGCCTAATGTTTCCAATACTAACAAGTTTAAATTGTTCGAGCGATTCGCCGACTTGGGTCTCTACAATCTGGAGCATCTTCAATCTCGCATTGAGTATATTCAAAGACCAGTGATGAACAGAACAGATTTTGACCAAGCTCGTTTGAATTTCACCAGTCGCTCTGATGAGTCCTTTTACCCTCTTCGGTCAAACAAAATTGTTTTCAAAAATCCCCACATAGGCGATTGGCTTAAAAAACCCTATGAAGAGGATCTCAACAGGATTGGATACTCAGCTCTTCCATCAGTCGTCAAATCTACTCTGAATGCTCTCTCTCCCAATCCACTCAAGCTTTGGAAAGGAAAACGACCGATTGTTGCTGAGCGTCCAAATCCAGTTAACTCGTGGATAGAAGATGAAGCCCGAGAATACCTTGGAAGATTATGGGCTAAGGATTACGATGAAGAATCAGAACGCTTTGAGAAATTCCTTGCTGCCAGAAAAGATCAGAAGAAAGCTAACAAGCTTGGCAAGCGATGGATGATGGATACCGCCAGATAGGCTGAAGAGTTCGTTTTACACTTCTATACTCTTGACGAACTTGTGAGATATCCATTCTTATTTGAATTTGGAATAGAATACAGACGCTGAGGGTTTGCTACCTTTTTGTTTCATCAGTGTCAGCATATTGCCGAAAATGTTAGCGACCTGTCAGTTTATAGGCAACCTATCAAGAGCTACATACGTCAACAGCTAGCCTTATTCAGTTAAGGCGTACGCTATGTGTTTCACCCCCGTCAAGCGTTTGTTCAACGCATCTTTCCAAATTTGAACGAAGAAGCCTCCACCAGTAAACAGCCGCTTCTTCCAGGATAAACTGAAATTCGTGTCAATGTTGCTGATGAGCACGCTAAGTTTGTTGAATTCTACCGAGACAGAAGAGTAGTGATAGAAAATGCACAAGCGTTGGATATCACTTTCAACCACTATTCAGGGCTAAGCAACTTCCAAGGATCCAATTTTCACCCTGTGCTCTTTTGTGAACAAAACATTCAAGTGGCCAAGATGATTTCGCTGATCAGACCAGTGGACCAAGAAGCAGCTCAAGCGCTAATGCCTTTTATTTTGGACTTCTACAACTCTTATACTTCAGGAGTTGATCTGCCAGAAGGAGTGCAACTTGCACTAAGTAACGAAGAGCGCGAAGATGCTATATTCTTTATTCCGCAGACCAACCTGATAAGTCCAAGGCATGTGATGGAAGCGATTGGCCCACTCTGGGTCATTGCTGTTGAAAACCCTTCTCCTTCCATCAAGATTGTTGAAATAGAAGAGGATCAAACTCCTTATGTGAAAATCGCTCAACCATCAGACGCTGAAATGCCAACAGAAGTTGCCCCTAGTGATCCAGTAGTCGAGGTTCCTCTTGTTGAACAAAGAGTTCAGATTGAGGCAGCTACTCAATCTCTTGTCTCAGCGATAGATGAAGTTCATGCTGAAATTGCTGAAGAGCCATTTATCAGAGATAAAACCAAAGGCAAGGCTGCAGTTTCTAGCTCTTACGGACTGATTCTGTCTCCTAAGCGCTCTTCCTTGAACTCGGACTCGGATAGTGATCCAGACGCTCGGGATTTCAAAAAAGCAGTATGAAACTCACTTAACAACATTGAGGGTTCTTGCTCAAAGATTTTGGATACATCTGATAAGCAAATCCGAATTATTTTTAACACTAGAAGCCGTGATATTTCCAACGCTGCTACAAAGAGCACAATCGTAGT
Organism: Buddleja alternifolia; assembly: GCA_019426215.1. Taxonomy (NCBI): domain Eukaryota; kingdom Viridiplantae; phylum Streptophyta; class Magnoliopsida; order Lamiales; family Scrophulariaceae; genus Buddleja; species Buddleja alternifolia. The sequence continues at coordinate 41,694,391 of CM033392.1, forward strand.
TATGGATACCATATCACCGATGATTACTTCGCTTTCCGTAGAGTTCAACCGAATGCTTGTGCAGAATGCTTCAGCTGATACGGACCGACATACTACTTCCGATCAAGCCTCTCAAAGTATCGCTGCCCAAGTTGCCCTTTTGGTTGAAAAAGTCAAGCTTATGCGCCGAGATATCGCTAACTTAAAGACATACTTTGCTGATGTCAAGAAGGGGGAAGATAAAGAAAAGTCCAAGGCAGTATCTAAAACAGATAATAAACACTGGCGATCAATGTTTGATGAAATAGTGAGCATAAAGAAGATGCTAACTAAAAAGAGAAAGCCAAGATATTATCAAGGAAGGTACTTGCTTCCGGACTTGGACTTCAACTTCTACTTCCGGACCGCTTAGACGACCTTTAAACAGGAAATCTACCAATGATCGAACACAATACATTTACTATGACTTGATCCGAGAACTTGGAATCCCTCCGAATGATTGGGTAGAAAGATTTTTAGAATTAAAGGAAAGCGCTAAACAGAGAAGACATGACTTTGATGAAGTACAGTACTCTACCATGTTAGACATTGATCGACTCCTCCTGGACCTAGCAAAGGAAATCTATCAAGGAGAAGAAATGCTTAGGCGACAAGAAGATGATGACTAATTTTATTTTTTTTTGCTGTTATTGCTTTGAATTCTTTACTTTTAGCACAATCATCTGTATACTTTGCTTGAAATTATATGAATGAATGATTGAACGCTGAAACACCTTGTTGAGGCTAATCTAATATTAGCTAACCTAACTAACTTTCTAAATGCTAACTTATACCTATTTGGGCTTTTCTTTAAAAACTCTTAAACTATAAAAGAGTTATAAAAGTTAAAGGTCTTGACATCATCAAAAAGGGGGAAATTGTTAGGAATTTCATGTTAGATGTTTTGATGATGAAAAGATAGGATTTTATGTTAGACCCCAAATATAATGTAAGTGTCTGTTTTATTAGATCTATGTATAAGCGTTTGAAAGTTTGTAATTTTGATTAGGCTTGTAATTTTTATCTTTATAGATTTTAGACTAAGTAATAGATACCGAATCGCTAATAGAATTCTAGGTGAGTCTATAAGAAAAGAAGTTGAAGATCAGCGTCTGAAGTCAAAAGAAGATGAAAATTTGTTCTTAGCGACTGTCAAACGCTAAAGGACTATTTTAGGATTCATAGATCAAGCGCTCAAAGGACTTCAACGATCAGTATCAGATTCACCTAAAATAAATTCTCAAGTCATGAAGGACTTAAATGCAATCATTCAACGGACATTAATTTCCAATGGGAAATAAATTCAAATGTTTTAAATGCCTGATAAGTGCATTAAATGTGATACGCTATTTGACTTGTGGACAAGTCACATTTTGACTAGACTGTCAGAAATTCAGAGTTTTAGCTGCTCCCATCCAATCGGAACCAGCAGGATTTCAGGAATGTCAGAGAAAAGCTAGAATCATGCGTCGCGTGAAAGACTCACTCCTACATGTGTCCAACGGACATAATTCCAAGAAATTGTCTATAAATACCTTACTTCCAGCAAACCCTACACAATATAATAACAATAGAGACATACGTACATGCACAAGAAAATTTTGCTGAAATTCTTTTTCAAAGAAAAAGCTTAAGAACTCCACAGCAAAAATTCTTCAAGCTTTTTACATACATTCCAGACAGTCACAAATATCTCAAACATCTTCCAAAGAAGAAACCTAAACTCCTACTGAGATATTCCAAGTTGTTTGATCTTTCCAAAAACAAACAAACCCTTGTGACAAAACCTTCAACCTTTCATCTGAGTGAGAAAGCTGTTGAAACCCCTTACAGGCATTATTTCTGAGTAAGAGAAGCTTGTAGAAGAAGATCTTGATTGGTGATGAAATTTGTGTGATCAAGGAGCCCAAGATCATTTTCACCTATTTACTATCTTTGTAGAAGATTCTGTGTGATTCTTTGAAAATCAACTTAGTAAATTCCCTTCAAGTGAAAAAGGAGAAGAAGGACGTAGCTGGGATTACATCACCAAGTGAACCTTATATATCTTGTGTTATTTACTTTTGTTATTGTCTTGTTTCATATTATTGTATCTATTCTGAAAAGGACAAGCTAAATCTGCTAAGTGACTATTTAACCAAAACGAACGCTAAAGCCTTAAAAATCATTGTCACTATGCCAACCCTGATTAAGCGATCTAAGCGTTACCCTACTTTGGTAAATTGCTGAAATCACTAAGTCTAAGTTATCTTTACTGAAGCGTCTGACCCAAGCGCTTAGTTGCCTAAGCGTTCTAATATTTAAAAGTGATACGAAATTTTGGAAGTCGAAAAAGACTTCAAGGTCTATTCGACCCCCCCCCCCCGCCTCTAGACTCTTTCGTATGCCACTTGGGACCACCAGCAAGAATAAGGAGCGATACTGAGTTTACTAACAAGTTTGTTGAGAAGTTTTGAGCAGAAAATGGAATACATCATGAGTATTCAGCTCCTAAAACTCCTCAACTGAATGGTGTGGTTGAGCGTCTGAACAGAACGCTCATGGCAGCTGCTAGGACGATGTTAGCAGAGTCCAAGCATGCTCCTTGGTTTTGGGCCGAAGCTATCAACACTGCTTGTTATACTCAAAATCGTTGCATGATCAACAAACAGCCTGGGAAAACTCCATATGAACTATGGAGGGGACATAAGTAATTGGAGCTTATCGACAGAAACAAATCAATTTGGATAGTCCTCTAAACAAAAAGATTGTGAAATCTCGTTCGTAATATCTAGGATTCAAGGAAATAGTAAAATCTACTTGTACAGGGGCTATCAAAACTTTACCATTCCCTTCTATTAAGTAAATAACTATCAGCACATCTACAATTTCTCAACTCTTTCATTGCTACTCACTACCCAACAACGGCCACCCTCCCTAGATGTAATATAATAGGGCTTCATGCCTAGTGGCTTCCTTTTATGGATTGTCTACCAATCTCACTAGTTTACTCCCTTGAGGATTTATTGGGAACTATACGAAGTATTTGAAATACGGGAAAGAAATACCATTCAGGTAATATTTCCAAATGGGTTGCAAAGGGATCCGCCGGTTCACCAATCATTGATGGTTCTAGAACCGCTAAGCCTACACCGTCAAATCCTAGGGCTCAACCCTAGAAAGGCGGTGGAAACTACCAAGCTAGAGTACGGTAGGGGCAGAGGGAATTTCGGATGGAGTGGTGAAATGCATAGAGATCGGAAAGAACACCACGGGCCTGGTCACTGCGACCCCCTTTGTGCAAAGGCAAAGCCCCCAGGCAGTTTATTTTTCTTAAAACGAGGTCCAAAAAATACTTATCTTCCAAAATTCTGCTCAGTAGTGAATCTGGGCTATGATTTCACGCCTGTTTTGCCAACATCGCACAAGATTCAAATTTTAGAGGTTCTTGAATCCCATGCCCCCTCATACCCTAACGTAGGCCCTCTAATAGGCTCAGGAGCATCCGGAACCATCGTAAACAAACCTAAGTCGCACTACCGGGGATCTCTCTTGATACTCTGCCAAGCATTGACCAGCTTGTGGCCTAGATGAAGGTGTTCTTGAACCGGATCGTGAAATATAGTATTTTAGTTCTTTTTTCTTTCAATTCATGCTTATTGGTGTTCCAAAAGTACCTTTCACCCACCCCCCGAGTATATGCTTCAATAGTAATCACACGGACAATATGGTCGTTGTGCTCATTACTAAACTTGTTGAAGAGATGATTCAAGAAACTTATTTTCTACCAACACTAGTACAGAAAAGACCTGTTACAGCGCACATTTTACAGCGGTTTTTGGAAAACCGCTGAACGGAGAGACTTATTACAGCGGTTTATAAGTGAACCGTTATAATGGATATTAACCGGGAACCTATTACAGCGGTTCGATAAAAAACCGCTGTAATAGTTCGAACCTATTATAGCGGTTCGATAAAAAACCGCTATTATAGCGCGAACAGAAAAAAAAAAAAAAAAAATTTTTTTTTTAAAGCGGTTCGGGAATGAACCGCTATAATCGGTTTAACCAATTATAGCGGTTCATTCCCGAACCGCTATAACTGGTAGACCGGTTTATACCAGTTATAGCGGTTCGGGAATGAACCGCTATAATTGGTAAACCGGTTATAGCGGTTCGTTCCCGAACCGCTATAACACGTAATTAAAAAAAAAAAAAAATTTCCCTCCCTTTTTTCCCCCCAAAAACCGAGCTCTCCCCTCATTTCTCTCTACTATCTCTCACTCTCTACTCTACTCTCTCTCTCTACTCTACTATCTCCCTCACTCTCTACTCTACTCTCTCTCTCTACTCTACTATCTCTCTCACTCTCCACCACCGCCCCCGCCATCGTCTCCACCACCGCCGCCGCCCCATTTGATTTTTCTCTATCTCTCTACTCGATCTCTCTCCCTATACTCTACTCTCTCTCTCTATACTCTCTCTCTCACTCTCAAGCTACCTAAACCGCCCCCATGGTCGTACTGAGGGATCACAAAATATTAGTAAACCAGCGACAAAAAGAAAACGATGAAAGGTATTTGAACTTATTTGATAATTATATGAGTAACTTATTTGAACTCTTTTGTTAAGTATGCAGTTAAAGTGTAAATTATATTGAACCAGCTTGTAATATTATATTAGTGAATGAGTTACACAAACTTCTGTATTTTTTTGCTTTTGTAGGTCGATACCGTATACCACCACAGTCACCCTCTCCTCCGCCACTACCACGACGACCACTACCAATGTAAGCTTATCAATATTTGGTTTTGTACTTTTTGATGTGATTTATATGATCCAACTGATTAATGATGTGATTAATGCATATATATTTATTTTCGTTTGTTGTTGAAATATTTGAATTTCACTTATGAAATCTTGTAGATGGATTCTGGAGGTGCTGCAAACCCAAGTGTTGAAAGTGAGATACGGAGAGGTATTACAGCAATGAAGAAAGTAATAAAGGCCAAAAGTAAAGGCATAAAGCTACAAGTTGGTTGGAACGATTATGGTCAACCAGTTGACCCAAATAAATCAACTTTTGTTGGTTACATTGGCGTGATAGCTCGTGACAGGGTCCCTATTACTATCAGTGATTGGCGCAGCGTCCCTGCAGCAATAAAATATGCCATTTGGAATGAAATAGCTGTAAGTTAGTTATTATATATTATGTTTTTAATTGGTAAATGTAGTTTTTTTTTCTCTAAATTAACATTTTTTATATACTTTGTTCTTTGTTTTTTATAGTTGGCCTTTGATATTGACGAAAGTAGACAGAAGTTCGTCTTAGCCGAGGCTGGGAAGCTAGCTCGAAACTACAGGAGCTACTTGACCAGAATCTGGGTAGAGGATGATGATGGGAACATTAATTCAAGCCCACCCGAAAAATATCGTATATCTCAAGAAGATTGGACAAAATTTGTAGAATTACGCCAAAGTGAAGCTTTTCAGGTAATTATTTTAATTTATGGTTTCATTTTAAATTATTTGAAACTATATACATTGACTAATGCCTTGATTATATAATGAACAGCAACTACGTAAGGACAATTCTGAAAGAGCAAAGGACCCTGAATAGTGTGATCAGGGCATCACGTCTTGGATATGCTCAAGTGGAGTATATTGAGGTACGTAGTTCGTTACAAGTTGTAATTCTAATCAAATTTCCTTACAAATTTTCTAATCAAATCTCCTTAATTACAAATTTTCTAATCAAATTTATTTCCTTACAAATTTTCTTATATAGAAGCATAAAAGAAAGGATGCTGGGTCAGATGTCACAGAGGTGACACGAGCACTAGTGTGGAGGGTTGCACATTCTGACAGCCAGAACAAGATTGATAATGTCAATGTTAAAAGAGTAGTGGAATCAATGGTGAGTTATTTGCAATTTTAGTTATATAGTGTGTTGTATGCTTTTTTAAAAATAATTTTAAAATAACAAATTTTTGTATTTTTTAAATGTATTATTACAGGAAAGCTTATCACAGGAGGGTAGCCACAGTGGACCCGAGAAGACCCGGAATGATATACTGGCTATAGCTCTTAAAAAGAAGGAGCATCCGGGTCGAGTTAGGGGTGTAGGCTTTGGGGTATCCCAAACAGATTACTTTTCGGATTCAAAGCCTTCAAAAAATACGGTGATTGATAACTTGCAAGACACGGTTCAAATGCTCACTCAATCACTATTTGAATTGCGACGCGAGTTTGAGCAGCATAGGGCGTCTGGGTCGTCGCAGCAGCCACATACAGAAGAGGCGGTTTCTTTGAAAGATAGCTGCCCAGAAGTGAAAGACCTTCCTCAGGTAATTAATGAAAAGCATATTGTTTAGTGATAATGTAACTTACAATCCTATATTTCTGTATGATATACAACATTTTCTAATATAATGGTATATATATATATATATGTAGGATGTGGTGCAGTGTCAATTAGCACTTTCTACACCGTGTTATCGTTTGGTGGCAAGAGGAACAATGTACAATCAACCAAAGGATAGAACATTGCATACATGTCCATTAGCCTCCCACCTCGTGAAAGTGTCGATTGACATTGCAATTGAAGATATTGCACCCTTACCAGTCCCTCTCGATGATGAAGGAGTGTTCACAGTATCTGAGGCTGTGGGATACATGGTTGCTTGGCCTAAGAGTCTTGTGATTGTCGGTGATGCATCGGTACGTAATTATTATTAATAGCTAGTCATTATTAAATTATAACAATTGTTTAATGTTAATAAATATACTTTCATTGATAACGCCCACGTTTTGTTTTCTTTTGCTTATAGTCTCTCGGAAAATCCAAAGCATCACTCGGAAAAAGCAAATCAGAGATGACGAAGCACTCACATGTCAAAAATACACCTCTAGTGGCCAACCCTCCTTCTCTAGTGGCCAACCCTCCTGCTCCACCCCCTAATTCACTTGCAATTCTTGAAAGGTTCTTTGGGATGATGGCTGCTGATAACACTATCCGGATAGACATACCCGAGGAAATCTTCAATATCCCCTTTCCAGAATATATTGGGCGGGAGGAGATCGGTGACTTTGTGCATAAAGAACAGATAGGAGCCTCTATCATTACTGCTTACATCAAGTAAGTTTTTAAATATTAATTAAGAAAAAGTAAGCTTTTAATTAAATTATTTTACTGCATTAATTTGAACTATGTTTATTTTTGTTACTCAAATTTATTTTATGCTCAATTGTAGGTGTTTGTGGGTTAATCACGTGGTCCCCGAACAAAAACAAAATAAATTCGGGTTCCTTAGCCCACATTCTATATCTGCGGCAGCAGGAATTACTCCCACGCAGCTTGTTGACAAATCGCAATATATAGCAAATACTATGATAGGTAGTGCACTGGAGGGGAAGTTGTTTCTTGCACCTTACAACTCCGGGTGAGCTACTAAAGACACATTGTTATTTTGTAAAATTTGTTACGTAGGCATAACTAATTTAAAATTTTTCTTTTGAATATGCTGATTAGGGGCCATTGGTTGTTGCTCGTGATTGATCCAATTAAAGAGATCGTTTATTATTTGGATTCTTTGCACGGTAATCCAAATAACCGACATGATATGAAAGATATGATCAATCAGTAAGTTTTATCATTCAATTAAATGTATCCATTATATTATATTTAATATTAAGTTTAAAGTATATATATTATAACTAGACTTCATATATATATATTTGCTTGATATTGACATATTTCCTTGATTTTTGATGTTTTTAACAGCGCTGTCTTGATGTTTCGGGCAAATAAAAACAACCAAAAGATCAAAGCAAAAAACAAGGCCTGTACATGGAGTTGTATACAGGTTAGTTTAATTATATTATTTTAATTATAGTTTCAAGAAATTATTCGTATAAAAGTTATTTGTTCTAATACAATTTTGATTTGAATTTAATTTGTAGTGCCCCATTCAAATAAATGCCATAGATTGTGGGTTCTTCGTCATGAAATTCATGAAAGATATTATTAGACACGGAGAATCTATAATCCCACCGACGGTATGCATAATCCTAATTAATATTAATCAAATTCTAATGTCCCTTTTAAGTTATTAAACATTTTTGTTGGATTTTAATATTTGTCTTGCAGTACTTTGCTGATTGTCAGTACGCCACTTACACTATAGAGCAACTTGATGAAGCACGTTCTGAATTGGCACAATACATTTTTAAATGCGCTTTTGATATGCCGGCGGTGTAAGTTGAAAATTATTGTAAATTTTTATTTGATTTAAAAGCAGTGATTAGTTTATATTGGTTTATTGTAAACTCGTTATTATTTGTAATTATTAGAGATTATTATTTGGTGAATGAAATTAATTTTGGATTTGAATTTGTTGTTTCTGTTGAGCAATTGGTTTGTTTTATGTGTTATTGATGAGTTGAATTTTGAGCTTGTGGGAAGGATATAGCTCTAGCTGAAATTATAACAGAAAAAAATAAAAAAATAAAAAATCACGTTACAGCGGTTCGTTTGTGAACCGCTGTAACAGTGAACACTATTACAGCGGTTCGTTGATGAACCGCTGTAACAGTGAACCCTGTTACAGCGGTTCAGAAACGAACCGCTGTAACAGTGAACCCTGTTACAGCGGTTCAGAAACGAACCGCTGTAACAGGGTTCACTGTTACAGCGGTTCATCAACGAACCGCTGTAACAGTGTTCACTGTTACAGCGGTTCAGAAACGAACCGCTGTAACAGGCTACGGTTTTTACAGTTAATTTTTATTTTTATTTACCTATTACAGCGGTTCGTTATTGAACCGCTGTAATAGGGCTCATTTTACAGCGGTTTTTAACCGCTGTAATAGTAAACATACCAATTACAGCGATACGTATTACAGCGGTTAAAACCGCTGTAATAGTGGAAAAAAAACCGCTGTAACAGACCTCTTCTGTACTAGTGCAAGAACTACATTCAGAATTAAGATAAGGAATGACAAATATGAAAATAAGAACTTCCGTTCATAAAATTTGTGAAAAATGTTGCCTAATCCATAGGAGTAAATCATCACACCTACGGTCCAACCAATTGGGAGAGAATCAATAGATTCCTTTTCGGGGGTCTTCCTCCACTAGCAGGTTTTTTCAGAAAACTCTATTTATTCTGGTGTGGATGGCAGGCAGGCCTATATTCCTTGGTTTTAATAGACTCAATAAAATTTGATCAATCTTTTTTTCTATCGTTAAGGCGGAGAACTGAACCAAGAATGCTCTTTCTTACGCGAATCGTTTCCCTGTAACTATTGAATGCCCGTACGAAAAGTTGATCACATCCTTGAATACTAGAAGAAAAGCACCTAGACCTAACAAGATTAAGTGAATACCTAAAAGTGTGATCATTTTATTTCTATCTTTCCATACATAACCGAAGAATGGAAAAGATTGTTCTAGTGTCTCGGGTTCCAGAAGTATTATTTATCTATATCTATACCTATAATTCGTTGGAACAAAAAAAGTGTTGGGAAAAAATTGCATAAAATCAAATAACGCAGCGGAAGAATATATTTAAATCCCAGTGGCTCATCTCTATTTCTCGTATTTAAATTGGATTTCGAATTCAATTAACGTTCTCGCGTATGTTGAATTCTGAACTAGCTTTGCAATCCCTTCTTGAACAGCAAATCCGTCGCTGTCTCTAAATTGCCACGCCGGAGTCAAAAACAAAAATCTTCGTCTTCTTCTTCTCTTGAGGGAGACGACTAGAGAGAGAGAGAGAGAGAGAGAGGATGGAGTGTTTTTACTTGGAGAGAAAGTTTGTGTTAATTCACATAGTTATTTTTTCACTAAGTAGTATATTTATACTACAATAGAAAACAATAACCTAGGTCTCCAAAGCCCTATTGTGGACGCCCACTTCAAGGCTTTTAAGCCTTCGGGCTTTAGTCCTATTTTGGTTTTTAATTAATTAAATAATTAATATTATTTCTCCAATAAATAAATTAATTAAATAATAAATTAAATACATTTTAATATTATAATTAAATTCCTCTAAGGAATTAATTAATTCATTAACTTAATTAATTAATAAAATCATCTAATGATTAATTAATTAATCTTGATATCCAATACCGAAAATTCTCTCAAGTCTTTTCCATGATTTTCCTTTTGCACTTCCTTTAAGCACGACTCTTTAGGTTTGTCTCAAAAGATAATTGGGAGGAAACCAAAAGGATGTGAGTAACACCTAGCCAGTCACGTGGCTCACATAGTATCCCAATTGAGAACGAATGAATAGGATCATTCCAAACCATATACGTTGTGAATACCGTACGAGTATAAACCTTTTATTCTTATATCCCAATCAAGTGAGAGTCATGGTTTTAGTCAAACTCACATGACTTGACCATATGCTTAGCTCATAATGAGTCGAGGTTATTTTATGCTTTGGCCAAAGACTTTTAACCTCACTCATTCATGACTGCATAGGATATTTAGCTCATTCACTTATGAGAGAATAAATCTCATTTTGCTAATCAGTTAACAATGCTACTTGCCCATTGTTAGGTCTCATATTTTACATATTTTCATTATGATTTACCTCACATTTATCTTTATTTTATGCCTTGTTGTTAGTCTTTTGCTTTATTTTTAGCCTAATTTATGTATTTTGATGTCTAAGTCGTTTCAATGCTTTTATAGGCATAAAAGCATTGATTTTGATGAGTTGAAGGAGTATTTATTATAAGAATAATGAAGGTTATCCAAGAGGATGTGAAGAAATGCATTTGAAAGGCCAAACGAGAATGTTTCGTTGAAGAAAAATGAAGAGGAAGATTTCTGCACAGGCAACTACACAACTGTGCAGATATTCTGCACAGCTGTGCAGCTGCGAATTTTTGTGGGCCGATTTTATGACTTGGATGGGCATAATTTACGTATCTAAGACTCCTTTTTAGTTAAAAAAAATGGCAAAAACATTTATATAGGCTAGAGTGAGGTGGAAGAGCATAATTCATTCATTCTTACAAAAAAAAGTAGATCTTGGAGAGAAAAGAAGACTTCTAGAGAGAGAAAAGAGATCTTGAAGAGTTCTTGGAGAAGAGTTCTTGGAGAAAAGCTTCATCTTCTCAAGTTGTATTCTTCCAATCCTCCATTGTTGAACATGAGTAACTTTATGTTTATGCAATTTATTTCTTGTTTTTCTTTAATTATGCATAGCTAAATTATTTTCTAGGGTTTAAGATGTAGTCTTGTGTATTGATTTGGATTATTGATGATTGATGGATGTGATTTCTTGTTTGGTTTATCTATTAATGAGTGTTTAATGCTTGTAATTGATTGATCACCAATTGCATGATTTAAGATAAATTAAGAAGTACCGGGAGGTGAATTAGTTTATTGGTTCGGATTTAATAGACATGTGTAAATTGCTTAATAGGGATATTGGTAATTTTGCATGAGACTAGTTAAACAATATTCATAGAACTTAATGGATTCATCTAAATTAGTTTTTGATCATGGGAGTGACGTTAATTAATTTAGATGGGTACTCATAAAGATCTCGGGAGAGTATTCGTGTATTTAAGGAAATTGGGTGTTTAATTTAAACAAGAATGATAATCCATTGAAAGTCAATAATCCATAGAAATACCTTGATGAAATCTTAATCCCTAGGCTTTTCGTTAATTGATTATTCGTTTTAATTATATTTGTGTTTATTATTTATAATTAATTCTGTTTTTATAAATTTCTGCTTTTAATTAGTTAAAATCTCAAATCTTTGATAATCGATAGTCTAAATAATAAGATAAACTTTGTTTGGTACTTGATAACCTTCCCTGTGGAGACGATCTTACTTTCACTATATTATTTGTTCGATTCCGTGTTGTTACGGACGGTTAACACCCATCAAGTCGCACTTCGAGGTCGATCCCACCAAAGGGTGATTTGGATCTAACTACTCTAATGACAGACTTGATGTCACAAGTACATCTTCAACTCGATTTCTCAAGTCTAAGGTTCACGCGTACCTATCATAACTTATCAGTTTCATCATTGACTGTCAGTGAGTGAATACCCATGTGATGAAACTGATGCGAGCCATGTTCGCACATATTAGTCCAACTTATACATCCATGACATAAGTTTCCACTATCATTCCCATAGTGTTCGACTGACACTTTCTCTGTCGAAATTTATATCATGCAAGTCCTTGTTCTGTATTGATGTCCAGTCAAATACTTTCTTAGACTTGCGAACCCTATTTAGAGAATAAGGATCAAACCCTTCTAGTTTCATTCTTCCTATCCCATAGGAAGTAGAAGGTTTTTCTTTATTCTCAAGGACTTTACGGTGTTTATTAACACCTTATAAATATCTATAAGAAAACAACAAGATAATGCCTTATATATAATAAAAAGATATTGTTTAGTTACAAGTAAATGCCTTATAAATCTATCATCTTTATGGCATTTGAGGGCATATACTCTAACAAAAAAGGCCCGGCTAAGTACTAACCAAGCCAGGCCAGCAGAATAAGAAGAGCTTTTCGAACAAAATCAACACAAAGAGGTCATCCTTATTTTTCTTTCAAATGTTCCATATTTTTACGTCTTTGGTTCAAAATGTTTTATCCATAATAATGGATCCCAAAGCCTAAAGACATTTGATCCTAAAGAAAATGAGGGAATATTTCTAGGCTATGCTAAGAATTGAAAGAACTTTCGCATCCATAATAAGATCAAATCTAAGGTTGAGGAATCTATTCACATTGTTTTTGATGATGACAACCCAAAACCGAGTAAGGTTAGTGTTAATGATGTAGGAGTTGAAGGTTTGTGTCATCAAGCGTCTAAGACCCTTATAGATGAAAGTGACGACGATGATGAGATCTTGGTGCCCTCTCTTAAGATTACTCGTAAGGACATTCGAGATGACATTGTAAGATCTGCTGATCATGAAGAGAATGATCATTAAGAGCAAAATAGGATTTGTGAATTGGAAGTGCCTACGCAAGAGGGTATTCAAGCGTCTGAGCAAGTTATTCAAGCGCTTGTTCAACCTTCTAACCCATTCCAACCAGATAGACTATGGCTACGTGATCATCCACCAGACCAAATTATTGGAGATAATGGAGTGCTTGTGAGGACTAGAGCCGCTACATTCAATGAGGCCATGTTCGCAAGCTTTATATCTCAAATGGAACCTAAGAAAGTGGATGAAGTGCTATGCGATCCAAGTTGGATTGAGGTCATGCAAGAAGAACTTAATCAGTTTGAGCATAATAAATTTGGACGCTAGTACCATGGCTAACTCACCAAGGAGTTATTGAAACGAGATGGGTTTATAGAAACAAGATGGATGAGACTGGCATTGTAATAAGGAACAAGGCCAGACTTGTCGCTCAAGGATATTGCCAAGAAGAGGGTATTGATTTTGATGAGACATATGCTCCTGTCGCCCGTCTTGAAGCAAATCGCATGTTTCTAGCATATGCAGCGTTCAACAAATTCACAGTGTATCAAATGGATGTAAAGAGTACTTTTCTGAATTGTAAACTCTAAGAAGAAGTTTATGTGGAGCAACCACCAGGATTCATCAACAACCGTGGTAAGTGTATGATCTACAATCTTGATAAAGCACTTTATGGGTTAAAATGAGCACCTAGAGCATGGTATGACACTCTTTCTGTTTTTCTTATTAGTAAAGGTTTTTCAAAAGGCAGCGTTGATACAACGTTATTCAAAATTGCCAATGACGAAGATATTCTCTTAGTCCAAATATACTAATAAGCATCTATGTGAGAAATTTTTGAAAATGATGCAAGAACAATTTGAAATGAGCATGATAGGTGAATTAACTTTCTTCTTAGGAATACAAGTTAAACAACTCCCTAATGGCATATTTATTAACCAAGCTAAATATACACGAGATATGATTAAGAAATTTGGTATGAAAAATGCATCATCTTCAAAGATTCCAATGAGCCAAATTTTTAAGTTAGATAAAGATGAAAGTGGGCATAAGGTTGATATCACTAATTATAGAATTATCATTGGATCACTTCTTTATCTTTCTGCTAGTGGACCTGATATTATGTTTTCGATATGCATGTGTGCATGCTTTCAAGCCGATCCTAGAGAGTCACACTTCACTGCTGCCAAGATAATCCTTAAATACCTAACAGGCACACAAAAGGTGGGCTTATGGTATCCAAGGGACTCTCCTTTTGGGCAAATTGGTTACTCAGATGCAGATTTTACAGGATACAAAATTGACTAGAAAAGTACTAGTGGTACATGTCAATTTCTAGGTGACAGATTAGTTTCATGTTATAGTAAGAAAGAACAATCCATAGCTACCTCTACAGCTAAAGTAGAGTATGTAGCTATAGGAAGTTGTTGTGCACAAATTTTATAGACGAGGCAACAACTTAGAGATTATGGTATAATCCAAGGTCCAATCCCTATCCATTGTGATAACTAAAGCGCCCTAGCCATGACTCAAAATCCTATTCTTCATCCCAAAACCAAACATATTGACATTAGTACCACTTCCTTCATGACCATGTTCAAAAGAAAGATATCTCCGTGCACTTTATTGGAACTGACAAACAATTGATAGATATCTTCACCAAAGCGCTCAACGAACAACACTTTCATACTTTAAGAAGTGAACTAGGTATGATTGAAAAGATTCTCAAAGATTTGTTACAAGTCATCAAATTTAGGGGAAACCTTAAAATTGTACTTACACATATCTGTAAGCGTCAATGATCAAAAGCTACTTTCATGTGTATAGATAATCAACGCTTATTATTATTTGTGCATAACATGTTGAACGCTAAAAAATAAAAGAATTTAACTTCAAGCGTCAACATAAATTTTCTCTAACAAAAAGATGTTAAGCGTTGAACATATTCCTTTCAACACTTAATATAAACTTTTATAAAAATCATGCATAACTTTTAAAATAACCAGTGATGTGATGGATAGACTCAAAGATCTATTTTAACATTTATCCACACGTTCCTATCACATCAAACTGGAGGGTAATTAAAAACTTTTCAAAATGACGGTGCAGAGTCATTACATGTTTATATACGTGTCAGTGTGCCATAAGCGAGTTCATTACACTCTGAAAATACCAAACGTTTTTAAAAATATACTCGCACGTCAAACTTTTATATATGGGAGTTACCAAATGTAACTTTACTTACTTAACACAATCTCGCGTCCGCAGTTAAAACTAATAATGGATGAGATTCATTACCTTTACACATGTCAAAATCCAAATCAGACGAGAAAACACAACTTTCAAACTGTGTCATTTAAAACAAAATACTTGCAGAAAATTACTCACTTTTCACACAAGCTTTCTGCAAACTACTCTCTTTCTCTCTTCCTCTCTCTCAAAGTGAATCTCTGCTTTCTTTAAAATACTCATACTTCATTGCTGATGAAGTATCTACTTTTTGGAGATGCGCCAAACTTTCAGAGGACAAGACCTCCATCTCTTGCCTCTTTTCTTTTTCTAAGAAGATCTCTCCTAAGGAGTTCACTCTTTCTTCTGAATCCATCGTCCAGAACTTCAAGTTGCCTAACCAGGGTGAGGCTTTCGAATCTATCTCGATGAACCAGATTGAAGAAGCGTGGTCTAAGATGCGTGCATACGATGATGCAGCATACAAGCCACATTTCGAGAAGAAAGATATTGTTCCAAAATATGTACTGTTGGCAAACTTTTGCAACAAGATAATCGAATGCAGAGTAGGAACTTTCGACAAAGTCTCGCCACTGCAGTTTCAGATGATGACTGACGTACTCCTGGATATCAAATTCAACTGGAGTGAGTACGTATTAGGCAGGTTCAAGGATTGTTTAACGGCGACAGACAAACCCTATGGTGTCATTCTCAGTGACTTACTATTTAAAGCATAGTGTGTTACTTTTGCTGGGTAGCCGTTGGTTAAAGCCAAGTTTTTAGGGAAGAGGATAGTGACTAATCTGCAAGACCTTTGTCTGAGAGCTAAGTTGTGCACCAAGCGTCAGATGAAGAAGCTGAGCGTCCGGCTCTAGAAGAAGCTGTGAAGCATCCTGCTGTTCAGAAGAAGAGGGCTCCCAGAATGCACAAGGCTCCTATAGTTCCATCTCCTCCTAAGGATGATGATGATGAAGAGACAGATGAGAATGCGGAGGACAAAATTCCACTAATCAAGAGACAAAAGTTGGAAACAATTATCAAGAAAATCGATTTTGATGAAGAGCCAACTATCGGTCCTGTCTAGTTTGTCAGGCCAATCAAAGAGGTCAATGTAAAGAAGATATTCAAAAGACCCAGAAGATCAGGCAAGCATTCCTCTGCTCCTGCTCCTGTAAATCCTGAGACGGTTGAGCCAAGCGCTCAAGAAGCATTAGCTGTCGAGAAAAGATCTCAGGGTAAGTTTATTTCTTCCCACAACATTCATTTACCTACATCTGTAGAAGATCCTACTCTCACAGAGGATAGATCTTATGCTACCACTCTTATTACAACTGTTGTTGAACCACCAGTAGATGTCTACCTGGATGTTGACTTAGAGGAAGTGGTGGCTATTGCCAAAGATATTGCAATAAAAGTGCACGTTGAAAGTTTGAGCGTTGTTGTGGATGCTGAGAAATCTATTACAGAAGGGGTCCTACCACCACTCACCTGAAAGGTTATAACAGAGGCAAGCTCAGTAGGTTAGAGTGTTGCTGAGGACGTTACACAACCTAGACATTTCTTCAAGCTGAATCCAATTAAGACCATTGATCATTCGATCAATTATATGCCACCAGCTCATGAAGAAGATTTCATTCCCGCTAGATTCAATGAAGAGCGTTACATAGTTGCGGAGAATGAAGTGGCCATGTTAATAGAGCGTGATCACTTTATTTGCGAAATGTTGCTCAGCTCGGAATTGACAGATGTCGAGCGTGGATACTATTTGGCCATTGTAAATGATGAACCGGTAGATCAGATTCCTACTTTAATTTTGATTCATGAAAAAAGACAAGATGCTAGGACTCCTAGCGCTAATGTAGACTTAACATACTTCATGGATATGGAGCATAGCAGACCATCTGTCCTTGCTCCAAGAAACATCAAATCAGGGTCTACGAGGGTCTACCAGTTGAGTTTCTCAATCCTTCTAAAGAACTTTTGAACAGAGAAGGATATACCCATTTTTCAGAAGTGGTGCACAGCGTTGCAAATCTGAGTTTAACTAACCCACTTCGTCTATGAAAGAACAAATGTACTACGTTGGTGACCGTCCAGCGTCTCTTACTGATATGATATAAGGATAAGCTTATTACTATTTCAGCTATGTATGGAATGTCAGCTATCAAACAGACAAGCATCAATTTCAATCGATAAGAGACATTCACCATGAAGGCGTAAAGGCTATATGCTATGCTGGAGCAGAGTATTGCTTGAATGAAGCTAACTGGTGTGAAGCTTATATGGGTAACAAGTACACTTTTCAAGAATTGGTTACCGCCCCTCATAAATTCGGTATAGGCATGCATGGCAAGAAGCGTCAGTTTGCTAAATATTGCTGGGAAAAGCGTCAACAGAGAGTGGAACCAATTGATCAGTTGCCAAACGTTCGTCAACTAGTTGAGATTTTTCTGTGCCAAGCATTACATAGATTTTCAGAAACCCCTCTCCGCTTCTGTAGCCAAGCGTCAACCAGTGGCAGTAAACCTATATCTGATCTAACCACCACTCCTAGCCACTGTGATGAAAACCTAAGGCAGATGATCAAGATCATGTCTCTATTATTGCATTTTGATAAAATCTTTACTGAAAATTTTCTCAAACCAAACAACTCTAGAATTTGTTCTTTTCTGGGATATCCTTTTCTCCCATCTATTTAAAAAGAAGTCAGCGAACACTATTCTTATGTGCTCTCGTTGCTGGAACGAAATCAGGGCATCGCTCAAGCTATTTATCCATACTTAGAATAATATTACCGAACTTATGTTCCTGAGTCTGATCGCATTCATCGTCTTCCAACTAATCGGATTATTGCTTTTTTCTTGCATTGCTGCCCGTATGTGCTATTTCAAATTCCTAAAGCGCAGTCAAGGATTTTTCTGAACTATGTGTTGGATATCATGGGTCCTATGTGGGTTAGGGCTAAAGATAGTCCATTTCGCACATTTATTCAAGGGACGTGCCTTCCACTTCGCTGATTGTATGAACTTCTTGATGGTGCATCAGATTTCTGTGCAAGTATACCTTTTGCCAGGTTAAACTTCTAGTTTACTGATTTTCATCAAGGGATGTCAGCGCCCGAGGAAGTACTTGTGAATCTTATTGAAGAGTCTGAAACTGAGCGTGAACCTCAAGCGGAAAGTGTTTCTGAGAGTGCAGAGGAATCAGTTCAAACGTCTCTACCAGAGGTTCTTCTTGACGCTTATGTTCCTAATGTTGCTGATCTTCCGATCAAAGCGCAAAGCACAGCGCTTGATCCAGCACATCAACCATCTCTTGAATCATTAAAGATCTCATCCAAGTTCAAGCGATCGATTTCTCAAATGGTTATTTATGATGTTGGTCAAGAGTTTGGTCCTCTATTGCACGAAGTATTAGAAGAAGTTTGCGATCAAACGAGTCAAAATGTAGAGGCTCTCCACTAGATTAAGACCAATCTAGCCAAGATTGAGTCTCAAAATATGGACACTCAGATTGTCCATTTGCGTGGAGCTGCTCAGGTTGCTGCTGCAGATAGCCTTAGAGCGTTTCTGGAAATGGCTGAAGCTAATCGGGCCAATCAGATTGCAATGAAGGAGCATTTTCACAAACGCATTGATGATCTAGTGGATTTTATGTCTCAAATTGCTAATCAAGTTAGTATTCTCACAGAACATTTTCTCAAAACTAATGATGGCATAAGGGGGAAAAGAGGAAAGCTTCCAGTTCAAGAGCTGGAAGTCCTCCGCCTAAGAGCGAAGAAATTCCTCCTCCTCCTCCTCCTCCTCCTCCTCTCAACAGAGAGTCTAGATACCCATCATGGGTAGCTGCTTATGGAGTACTTAGTAGAACTTCTGGGTTCCCTTCAATAGCGTATAATGCTGATTTGCCAGTGCTTTCCCAAGCATATCTTGAACAATTTGATGTTCCAATTGAACGAGCGTCACTTCCAGACCCTACCGATCCTAAAATCATAGCTAAGGAGAAGCAGATGATAGAGTTTAATAGAGTGTTCAGAATATTTCTAAGGCATATTGGCATTGACCCAACTGAGTGGGACAAGCACTTTGTTGCTTTTAGAAAGAGACAAAAGAAAGAGAATAAGGCTGTGATAAATGACGATCATGCTGCGATGATTGCTCTAGAAGACCAGCTGATTGAAGCGATCAAGGCTGAAATGCACAGGAGATTCAACGCTCAATCCAGACATTAAGAGCTCTTGCATTTCATTATCTATATTCTTGTCTCTTTATATTTTTTGATATTTTAGATCTAAATGCATGTACTTACCTCAATATATATATATATATATATATATATATATAAAGAGTGCATTTCCAGCTAAAACATCTCGTTGAGGCTTTAACTAACCTTAACTAATTTTATCTAACCTTTATTAAAGCTAACTTTTGTATTTTGGTTGTCTAACTCTTGAACTATAAAAGAGTAAGTATTGTCATCATCAAAAAAGGGGAAATTGTTAGGAATTTTATGTTAGATGTTTTAATGATGACGATTATGATTTTTTGTTAGACCCCAAAATATGTAAGTTTGATTCTCTACTAGAATATATGTATAGGCTTTGAGCGTTAGATTTGTATAAGGTATTTATTTTTATTTTAGATGTGAGGCTAAGTAATCTCAGAACTAAGCGTCTGATATTATTCTGAGTGAGTTTATCAGTAGATAGGTCTGAAGATTCAAGTGTCAGAAGTCTGAATGAAGATAAAGATTCCAAGCATCCAAGAATGGATTAAGTGTTAGAAATCATTTAGTAGTGATTGAGCGGCTATCAAAGACTAGATGTCACCTGAATTTATTTCTAAGTCTAGAAGGGGTTTAATGCAAATATTCTCGAATCATTAATTGCCAACGTGCATTTATTTCAAATGTATTAAATGTGATAAGCACTTCAGGACGTAAGGAGAAGCCTTCCCATTGGACTGTCAACTCTATAAAGACTACCGCACCAACTTTCTACAGCAGGTTTTCAGGAAAAAATGACGAAAGTTGTCACTCGCGAAAGTGAAAGACACGTGCCTAAAAACGGACACTTTATCCAAGAAAGTCTATAAATAGGATTTTAGGAACAGGCCAAAACACGGTACATACAACCACAAGCTTACAAGCCAAAACTCTGTTGCATTGAAGTCTCAATCCTTAAAATTTCAGAAAAGCTCGAACATTCCAAGCAGACATTCTCTTTGCTTTTGTTCCATCCCTGAGACAGTCAACAATATCTCAAACATTTTTTTAGAAGAAACCTACACTACTTTTGAGATATTTCAAGTTGTTTGAACTTCCCAAAATCAAACAAACCGTTATACAAAACCTCGTCCAATCCTCGCAATCTGTGTAAAGTTGAAATTGGATACTTGCATTATTTTTGGGTGAAAGAAGCAAGAGGATAGAAGTGTCTTGTAGCAGAAATCTGTGTGACCAAGGAGCTCAAGTCATCGATATCTATCTCTCCCTATTTTGTAGAAGTTTCTGTGTGATTCTTCGAGAATCTTTTTAGTAGATTGCCTCAAGTGTTCGATGGAGAAGAAGGACATGGTTGGGATTACACCACCCAACGAACCTTTCAAATCTTGTGTTCTTTACTTTACCTTGATCATTATTATTATCATATCACTGCATAATCGGTTAAGTAAACACATTGATGAAATCACCTTAAGTGTTAAGCAACTAAGGAAAATTTATGTGACGCTAAAATCCTTCAAAAGGAAGACTTAAAATCATTCCACTATGCTAACTCTGATTAAAGAACTGAACACTTAAAGCTATCTGGTTATAGTATTCAAACCTTGAGTCTAAGTAAACTGCATCAAAACAGTCTTCAAGTAGACGCTCGGCCAAGCGCCTACATTTTGAAGCGTCCAAAATTTATTTTAATACGATATTTTTGAAGTCAAAAAAGACTTCAAGGTCTATTCAACTACCTCACCCCCTACTAGACCCTTTTGTATGTCACTTGGAACTAACACGACTGTCAATGAGCACAAATCGGCTCAAAACTCGCAAGCTCGGCTTAAAATTATTCAAGTTTGAGCCCAAGGTTAGGGTTCGAATTCAAATTCAAGCCGAGCGTGAGCAAAGGTAAGCTCAACTTGAATTGAGCTTATACTCTTATAGATAAAATATATATAATATATTATACCTGCGGATAATAAAAATAATGTACTTACATATAAAATTCACCTTATAATTCATAAACAAAAATGAATAATTTCAAGGATAATATGGATATCAAATTAGAAAATTATAAATAAATAACTTAACTGTATTTCTAACTCTAAAATTTCTCCAATACAAAGACTATATAGAGAAATAATTGATATTTTAACTTTTGAAGTCAAGTTTAAGGAATTTTGGTATGAGTCCTGTTTTGATTTTGATGATTTTGAAATGCATTAAAATTGTTAGTTTTTTTTTTCTATTTAATATCCTTTTTTTTATTAATTGTACTAAAAGGATACAAATATTAAAATTCCAAACTCAAGACAGCTCGGGCTTGGCTTGAAGCTTGTCAAATCAAGTCCAAGCCTTGAGTACGAAAGTTCTTATAATGTCAAGCTGAATGTGAGTTTTGTTAGATATTATTATTGCTCTCCTAATTAGATTAGTATTATTATTGCTTTTCTAGTTAGACTAGTATTCTTATTACCTTATTTATCTTTTACCTTCTTTATAGTTTAGAGTTTTCTTGTATTCTCTCTCTTTTGTAACTCTATAAATATGTTACTCAATAATACAAGTTTCCCACAGGGTTTTCTCTAATCTAACATGGTATTAGAGCCATGGTATCAAAGTCATGGTATCTCGATCTCTCGCTTCCGCCATCCTCAAGTCGCCAACCCTGCCCAACGCACCTTATCTAGTTTAGTTTAGTTTAGGGTAGTTTTTTTTTTTCTTTATTTTTGCTTATGTTGTCGCCGCTCACCCTTGGAAAAACAAGGACTTGGAGTCGCTGCCTTATTTAATGGTTTTCAGACGAAACTGCTCCACATTGAGAAGCGTCTTGGTCGAACCGCCGCCTTATTTAATGATTTCCAGACGAAACTGCTCCACCTTGAGAAACGTATTCGTCAAAATCTCTCTACTACGCATTCTTTATGCCCGGACTGTCGTAACATCTTTTCTCAGTTTTTAGTTCAGTCTCATTGTTCAAGACTTTCACGTTTTGACTGCGGGGGAGTGTTAGATATTATTATTGCTCTCCTAATTAGATTAGTATTATTATTGTTTTCCTAGTTAGATTAGTATTCTTATTACCTTATTTATCTTTTACCTTCTTTCTAGTTTAGGGTTTTCTTGTATTCTCTCTCTTTTGTAACTCTATAAATATGTTACTCAATAATACAAGTTCCCCACGGGGTTTTCTCTAATCTAACAAGTTTAAGCAGGCTTGGCTCGCTCGACTTGATTGACAGCCCTAATTTTCAGTGTCAACTTTTTTTTTGAAATAATTGGTTACATGGATCAATTACATCATGGGTATGAATCATCAATCAGCATATAGCACTAATACTAAATTACAACAGCTAACAACTACCAATAAAGTAGAGAAAGACCCACATGTTGTCGGTGGAAATAGAATCCAAGACCTCTAATATTTTGGACATCAACTTAATTACATTAGTTATGGCGAATAAAGTGAAAATCTATTTGATACATTTTTGAGAATCCTGTGCATAACCGGGGATTATGCCAGTATATTTTAACCGTGAATGGAACATGAAACTAAAACAAAGGGAATTTTTTTATTTTTTTCGGTCAATAAGAAAACAAAGGGATTCGACTCTTGAGAACATTTTCTTAGTGATAAAACAAACACAATAACAAATTAACACTCGTCAAATGTAAAAAAAAAATTCTCAAAAGACCACACCCCCCTCAATATTCACAAAACTACCATAACCAACTCGTAGCCGTGCGATTCGGGTCTTGGTTTGCCAAGAGACATAATCTCATTTACGTAGCCGTCCGATTATGTCTCTTGGCAAACCAAGACCCGAATCGCACGGCCAGCGAACAACTCGATCCGGACTTCTCTCACAATATTTTGACCAGTCAATTCTCATTTACGTGACTGCTACTCCACATATAATGCACATAATAATAGCTTACGCAGTTACTCTTTTTAATTGTCTCTCCTTAATTACCGAATAAATAAAACCTGCACTTAGTTACCAAAAATAAACCTGCAAAAAACTGTATGTACATGTAAAGCCTGAATTTTCCATTTATAAACACATAGAAATTCATACTTGACTTATATAATTATATGTGTATAATATATATATATATATATATATATATAGAAGAAGTTGGAGAAAAAGAAAAGATTATACGATTAGGGTTTTAGAAGAAATTAATAAAGTATGAGTAGTGGTTATAGATTTTACGAGAGAGCTTCAAAGGCTTACTACAGCCACCCTCATCTCTCCAAACTACTTGTTGTTTCTACTATCAGGTTTCATATATATTTAATCACTGCTTTGTCCTGTTTATTATTCTCACATACATTGTTTTTTCATCCTTTTTTTTTTTTTTATGTGATTGTTTACATTCATTTTACATTTTTACTATATGGATTAATGTTTAATGGTTTGTGTTCGTATAGGTTTTGTTATGATTCTAGTCTCGAATGTGAGATTAAATCGTGTGTATTGTAATTTTATATATTTCAGCGTGCAGTGTTTGCTCAAATTATTTTTTATGAGCTTTTCTTATGCAAGTTTTAACATTTAACACTGATATAATTTCGTGTACGCTGAAGTGAATTATAAATAAAAGTCAGTTTTATGTCTGTATGTCTCTTATTATTGGTTAGTATTATTTTTTATGATTGAAACCTGGGCAACTGCAAGGTCAGAGCATAATGTTGTTTATATGCGTATGACGATCGGTTAAAATAATCAACTTGAAATCAGAATATTTATAACACTGAAGAAATTAATTTATTAATTCAGGCTTTAATCTGATATTCCTTTTAATCTCGTCTGTTTAACGTAAATCTATAATTGAGAATGGTTTCATTTTTTTTCAAAATTGTTAAAAGGTTCAAATTCATGACAGTTGTGGTTATTAGGGAGATTTGCAATATTATCCCATAATATAGGGTATGTTGCAATTTTAGTTTCATTATTTACAAACTTGAAACATTAGTCAAGTAGGATCGCAATTGTACACAATTTTGGTCATTCGTCCATTAAAAAATCAATTGAATATCGTGCTAGAAGTGCACGCGCCATTAGCTTATTAATGATCACGTGACCAAGCTAAAGGTTTTTGTCCATCTTTTAAGAGTTGTGATTAATTTGGTAAATTTGTAAACATTGAGAATGAAATTGCTAGGGGGCCTATTTTATAGAACTAAAGTTGCACATGCCCCTCATTATTATTTGTTATGATAATTGCAACCAACTTCACCATCACTCCATACACGTCAAATTTGTAACGTATTTTAGAGTTTTAATCTTTTATTTTAATGATTTCATGATATATCATATAATGTGATAATATTGTTATATAGTGGTGGAGGGCTACTAGCATTCTCCGAGAGCAGCCCACTGAGAAGTACATATGCTGCTGATGTTGGTGATATCAAGAAGAAGAAAGTGGTTGTTCTTGGAACTGGTTGGGCTGGTACAAGCTTTCTCAAAAGCTTGAAAGATCCTTCATACGAAGTTCAGGTCGTCTCACCCAGAAACTATTTTGCGTTTACTCCGTTGTTGCCTAGTGTTACCAATGGCACCGTTGAAGCACGCAGCATTGTTGAGCCGATCCGTAGTATTGTCAAAAAGGTACATATAATGTAATAAGTCTACGTGATGATGTGAACGAATTTCGCACCATAAAATTTTAAAATCTCCTTTATGATATTCCGATGAATTCACTAGACCTTCAAATAGAGCATTAGAAATCGCACCTAGTGTTTCCGTGACGTTAGCATGCCAAAATCAGAAATCCCCCTTAAAAAGTATTTGAAAGAATCGCATTTATAGTTGTCAATAATAAGGCAGTACAATCCTAACTGTCATAAGTTTGTTGAGCCTGAGTCATAGAGTAGCTAATCTACTATTATAATGGTTCAAATCTTTAAAGGCACAAAGTGGCCCTGATGCTCCGATCTTGATCTGAATTTGTCTTAACATCATAACCCATACTCGACCTGATCAGAGAAAGCAAGCCTTAAATACTCAATGATGTACGTCACTGTCCAAGTGTTGAACTCAGCTCAATGAACATACTTTACGTAAATCTTATAAGCTCCTCAAAATATCTAATTTTAGAGCCTATAAACTCTCAAAATAAGATTAAGATGTTAAGAACATATAAACTCTTTAAAAATAAGTCAAGAATCCTAACTTATTCTGAAAGATCTTAATGAACCTCTTTTATTCTCCTCATCTGCATAAAGTCTTATCAATTTTATTATCTTATTTTATCCAAAATTTAAAACTTATTTCTTAAATAAAATCTAACGTGTTGTAAGCTCCAAACATTTTGATGTAAGAGCGTATAAGATCTCTTAAATAAGCTTTGCTAAACACCATCTTAGTGTGAGATCATTCTTATCAAGTCTGCACCTAAAATTCATTTACTTTGTGAATTTGACTAGACAGAGGATTTCAGTTCACTTTGTTAACACTACTATGTTTCTTGTTTTACATGGCAGAAAAAGTTTGATGTTCAATTCAGGGAAGCCGAATGCTACAAAATCGATACGCAAAACAAGAAAGTATACTGCAAATCTACACAAGAAAGTAATTTAGGAGGGAGCGAAGAATTCACAGTAGATTATGATTATCTGGTGATAGCCATGGGTGCTCGTTCCAATACCTTTAACACCCCTGGCGTTGTTGAGCATGCACACTTTCTCAAGGTAACAAATTTGATCAAAATCAAAGTACAAATTTACTTGAAAATTATGCTCCTATATATCCCACACTATTACATTGTAACAGATTACAGATATCTATAGTTAGTAGCCCTCTTCAGCTTTTTGCTAAATTTAAAGCTGTTTTTTAATGTTTTAATTGCTTTGAAAATAAGCAGAAAGTAAAAGTCATGTCTAAAATATTTTTACCAACAACTTCTCTTCCTCCATCATTTTAGCAAGTTATGCAAACGAACTCAACTTCAACTCTTTTGGTACTTTTGTATATTTTTCTAAAATTCAGCACTTTCTTAGAAGCACACATTTTTGCAAATAAGTTTTATACGCATTTTAACAGTTAAACGTTCTGTAGGAAATAGAGGATGCACGGAGAATACGTCGAACAGTGATAGACTGTTTTGAGAGGGCAGGTCTTCCGAGCGTAAGCGAAGAGGAAAGGAAGAAGATACTTCATTTTGTTGTGGTGGGAGGAGGCCCCACCGGGGTCGAGTTTGCAGCCGAGCTTCATGACTTTGTGATTGAGGATCTAGCTAAGCTCTATCCAACTCTAAAGGAACATGTCAAAATCACACTTCTTGAGGCTGGTGATCACATTTTGAACATGTAATATCTTTGTTTCGTTCCTCAACGATAACTTGTTTCATTAATTTTCTTACAAATAATTCGATGGGAAATAATTTTGTCTTCATCGTTGCAGGTTTGATAAAAGAATTACACAGTTTGCTGAGGATAAATTCCAGAGGGATGGTATTAACTTAAAAGTTGGTTCTATGGTTACAAAGGTGAGTGAAACAGAGATATCTACTAAAGAGAGAGACACTGGTAAAACTGTGTCTATACCATATGGGATGGTTGTCTGGTCGACCGGAATTGGTACTCGTCCTGTTGTCACTGATTTCATGAAGCAAATTGGACAGGTTTGTTGGTCTAAGTGGTATATTCTTTGCTTAATCTATATTACTAGGTTGTTTTTAGAGCTTTTTTATTTATGTTAATTTATGACCTTGTGTGTATTTTTTGGAGCGCACAGACAAACAGGCGAGTATTAGCAACTGATGAATGGTTGAGGGTGGAAGGATGTGATAGCATTTATGCTTTAGGTGATTGTGCCACAATAAATCAACGTAAAGTCATGGTACGCATTGTTTTATTCAATCATTCAAGGTCTTCGTATGTGCTTTAAGGCTCAAGTGATTTGTATGTTCCCTTTTCAATTTCAGTTTATAACATCATCATCGGCTCGTAGATCCACTTAGGATGAGATTACCCAGTTGAAAATATAATAAAGACGTAGAATTTATGTTATTTTCTATTATGCCAAAGGAACCCCAGTCGATCCTAAGACCTAAATTTTCCATGTAATACCAGGAAGATATTTCGGCTATATTTAACAAGGCAGACAAGAACAACACGGGGCGCCTCAAAGTCGATGATTTTAAGGAAGTCATCAACGACATCTGCGAAAGGTATCCGCAAGTGGAAATTCATCTGAAAAGAAAGCAGCTTAGAAACTTTGTTCATCTTTTGAAGAATTCACAAGGGGAAGATGAATTGGATATTGAGAAATTCAAGCTAGCACTCACTGAAGTGGATACGCAGATGAAAAATCTTCCTGCAACGGCACAGGTAATAAAAGGATACATCAGATTAGAAGATTACACATTCACAAAAAAACATTTGCAGATTTGGTGCTTTATGTTCTTTTCTTCAACATTTTAGGTGGCTGCTCAACAAGGTGCCTATCTAGCAGAGTGTTTCAATAGGATGAAGATCTGCGAGACATATCCCGAAGGTCCATTAAGGTTCCGAGGGACCGGAAGGCATAGGTTTCATCCATTCAGGTAACTGTTGTGTTACTAACTGCTCTATATATTGATTCAGTAGAGGTTCTTGAACTACTTGTAGTGTTTGTGATTAGTTGGTGATCACTCTTTTCCATTTGGTAATCTTATTTGGCACTTGTGGCATTGCTATTTTGAGGTCATAGGGATAGCTTATTCTCTAAATAAGGCACCTAAATACACCAGTCTTTTTGTGTCGGGTTTGGATTGCACGAATTCACTCAGGTGGTGGTTGGATTGAAGGATTTGAAAGATAAGAATTTCAAATTTCCTGAAGTCATTTAAAGTCCATCTGAGTTCATTTATTAAATTCAAATCATTCCATCCCAGTGGAATTTAAATAAATTTAACATCCTTAACTGTAAATACGTTCCTTCCTTCAACCCAAACGCAATCTTAATTTTTCAAGAAAAATTAAGCATACATTGGAAAAGCATATATCTCTTAATATTCTTTTAAGACTTGTGTTAATGGGGAATTATGTGTGGTTGAAGGTACAAACACTTGGGGCAATTTGCTCCGTTGGGTGGAGAACAAACTGCGGCTGAGCTTCCTGGAGACTGGGTCTCAATAGGTCACAGCACACAGTGGCTCTGGTACTCTGTCTATGCCAGGTAACCTTAAACTATCTGTACAAGACAAAAATGTCTCTATATCTATCCAATAGCAATCTCACCCGGACTAACTATACCATACCACACCACAAACTTAATATTTATTCCGGTGCTTCTTGACAATGCAGTAAGCTAGTGAGCTGGCGCACAAGAGTGTTGGTCGTCTCCGACTGGGGAAGACGTTTCATTTTCGGAAGAGACTCAAGTCGAATCTGATCCAGACATCAAGATATAAGGCAAAGGAATCATCATCTCATTACATTTCAACATTATAATGCTATATAAACATATATAGAAACTCTTTTTTGGGAGTTCTGAAATTTTGTTATGTTCTGCCACACAAAAATTCATCTCGTTTAGCAGTTAATTTTTATTTTGGTTGGGAAATCACCATCTCGCTTGACTTTGAAATGCAGTTTTATGAATAGAACCAAACAGCAACGAGACTTGGGGAGTGTCTACATACTCTAAAAAAAACACGTTTGAGCTTTTAGCTACACATAAGTAATTTTGTAGTGTTTGTACATCCTATTTTTACTTTTGATTCTCTAAAATTAAGGTCCCATAAGTCAAAAGCTCCAAACCAGTTTGGTGATGCTTTTAGGTATTTTTGGTATTTCTATAATGAAAATTAAAGGCTATGTTTGGTTATGTTTTCAAGTCATATTTGGTCCAAAATTTCCACCAAACAATGTTTGTTTCACACGATATTTCATCAAAAATATACAACTATTTTCATCCAAAAAAACATAATCATTATTTTTCATCTTTCTCTCACTTTGTCCCCTATCTCATTCTCTCTCCTCTATTTTTTATACAAAAAATTTCTCCTTCCTCTTAATATCCATTGTCTCTCTCTCCTCTCTGTATCCCCCTCTCCTCATTCTCTCTCTTCTCTCTCCTCTCTCCTCACTCCTCACTCTTTCTCTTCTCTTTGACCGTGTCTCTTCTCTTTTTTTTTTTGTAATATTTTTTATTAATGTTTTGTCATATCTTTGACCGTGTACCATTAAACTTTAAAATAGAAAAAAATTTGTTTGTTTGTAATTCTATCATGAAAAATAGTATTGATAAAACATAGATTAAAATTTGTGGAGTTTTCTAAAGTAAAACTTTCAAATTTTATTTTTCAAATTAGTTATAGTGAAAGTATTTGGATTTATATATATCTATATTTATATACATATATATGTTATTTGTATATATTATTTTAAAGTTTTACTTATCTTTTATGTGTGTGGTTGTGTATAATTTATCTCATTGTTAAATTTGTGATTTGATTGTGTGTGTGGATCGAGAAATGCATGTGTATTGATAATTTATATGTGTATGTTTTCTTAATGTATATTATGTGGAAAAAAAAGGTCTTGGGACGGTCAAAGGCAATTTGACCAGTCAACCGCGTGGCCAACGCGGATTTGACTGCGTGAACAGTGACTTGAAGCAAGGGTTTCTTATTTCATGGTTTTGGTTTGGATTTGATAATTGACTTGTAGTAGAAGTGACCTAATTATCTAAGAATAAGATTGTATTTTAATAATTTTTAAAATAAATTACTTATTAATATTTTTTTATAAATTAAATAAAAAAAAGGAAAAAAAATAAAAAAAAGAGGGGGGGACTGTTCATCGTCTTCCCCAATCTCCCTCAACCCCCCTCACACCCCTTTCCCACGCGCGCACACACACACACTGTTACACGCACACACAATTACACACGCAGAGACACACATAGAAACACACACACACAGTCACACACGCACACTATTACACGCACTCTCACACACGCTGATACATATATATATATATGAATATATATACTTTTCTTTTAATTATATATCAACTATTATTAACACTATTACTTATATATATATATATGTGTGTGTGTGTGTATATATATATAGTTTTCTTTTAATTTTATAGAAACTACTATTACTACTATTACACACATATATATATATATACACACACTACTATTACTTACATATATACATATATATTTATCCATATAATAATTATTTCAATCTCAATATTATATTATAATTTTTAATTATTGACAGACAAAAACTTACATAATTTGACAGCTACAGTAATTTATGTTCCCTCTGAAAACAAAACCAAACACTATCTCACCAACAAATCACTCAAAAAACTCCCAAAATATAATCAAACATTTTCCCATCAAAATTGCACGTGTCCCCATAAAATTTTCACCAGTAATTCTCACAAAAATACCATCCCAAAACATAACCAAACATAGCCAAAGTGTTTGAGATATAATTATCCTTGAAAATATTTCCATATTAAACCCACATCAAAATTAAAAGAAACAGTCTTTCTAATATTTATGAGATATAAAAAAATAGAAATATTTAATATTTTCATAAATAATTAGGATTTGTATTATATCATATACAACTATTATATCATATTATTATTATATTATATACGGTTACTAAAAAAATAATTAATTTTTTATTTGTAAATTATTTTTGTTTATGATACGTATTCAATACTTCTTACAAGACAATTGGTCTAGAACTTTTTTTAAAAGAAATAAATAAAATAAAATTTGGAGGCGCGCACGTAATGAACACCTTTAGACTACATTGATTATCCTTTAGGAATTCATATTAGTTGATAAACATATGCATTTAGGATAAATTGTTAAAAAGAATCGTAGGAAGATAAATATGAAGAAAACATTGATTATTTATTTTATTTTAGCGGTAATATTGTACTATTCAAAAAAAAATTAATTGACAATCATTTCTCTTTGCAAACAGTTCCTACAGCTTTTTCTTCCCACTTTTTGTTTATAAACACAATCCACTCCTAATTTTTAATTAATTTTGCATATTTTTCAGTTAAAATTACTTCTTTATATTTAATTGAGTTTGCAAACATTCCCTCATTATACTAGTAGAGAGAAGATAAACGATTTAACACCAAATTTGAGACCACCAATAATGATAAGATTTTTACCGACAAGCAAAAGAGCCAACTACTTTTCATGTATATTCCTAGTAGTAAAACAAAGAGTCGTCTGTCTATATAAACTTGAACAACGTAAATCAAAACATATGCTGAATTTTAGTATACTTTCGACGTTCTAAGTACAACTTAGAGTGATATGACTTGTGCAGAAACGATACACACCATCAAGCTACAGTCAGCTTTTCGTGCCCAAGAGAGATACTGCAAAGTTTAGTTTGAGAAATTTTGTAGATCCATTCTCGAAAAGCAATGTTGAACCAGTTAATTCCATGCTACCCATTTGTGTAAGTAGTCAAGTAAGTTTTAAACTGCTGGATAATACATGATGAGGTGGTCATTTTATTTTATAACATCATCATATGCAGGTTCAGCGGTTTAAAATCCACTTGGGCACGTACCAACTGGGTAGCATGGAATTTCTCTTTAAACAATTGGATTATACGTGGTGAGTTGATCATTTCACTTTATGATATCATCATGTGCAGATCCAACGGTTTAAAACCCACTTAGACACGTACCTAAGTGGATAGCATAAAATTCCCCGAACCGGTTAATAGACATGACTAGCATTTAAGAGCTTCGTACCAAATAAACTCTAGTAATATAAAATGGGAACAATTACACACAAACTCTCCAACTTATTATGTAATTATCAAAACCTCTAATTTATTGGTTTTTACAAACATAGTGTGGTGGAGACATGGTTTCTCTATTTCTGGAGCATCAACTATTCTAAACTCATCTTTGACCGAATCCATTCTATTTTCATTTTCTTAAGGATTAAAAATTTGCCTTTCATTCCAAATTTTCTTTACGTATTCGAATTAGAAGCTTGTCATTTTTATTCAGATATGATAATCTAGTTGACTAGGGAGTTATGAAGCTAAACTTCTAGCAAGAGACGAAGAAATTCAGGGACCAAATTCCAATAAGAGAAGGGTGACTCAATGTTTTAAAAACCGGACCGGCAATCGAACCGGAAAATCTACCGGTTCAAGGTTCACTGATCGGACCGTGGTTCAACCGTGGTCGGACCGGTGATCTCATAATTATGAAATAAAAATTATTAATATATTAAAATTAGATCAAAACAATAATAAAATACATAAATATACAACAAAATGTATAGAAAAAAAATCAATCCTTAAAATTTAAGCATTCACAAATAACAAATCCAATAAAAAAAATTCAAATAGGCACCTAATTAACACATTTATGCGTTAATTCCCTTTTTTTTGGAAATCCCAGGGTAAATTTCCGCCGGTCACCCAACCGAGCAAACCTGTCCATACGCAATAGCCCGCAAACCACGTATGGAGGTAAGCCGTCCTAGGTAACCCATAGGCGACCGGCTCGATAAGCGCAGGGCCCCCAGGGCAGGACGGAGTAGTAAACTCTCCAAACCAAGCATCACCTGGGTTTTGAAACCACCCCCGGGGCAGGATAAGAGATAAAACTCTCCTTACCAAATATCACCTGGGGTTTGAATTTGAGTGAATTCTCACGACCAAAGGCCTTGTAACCGCTAAGCCACACCCCCTTCCTTCGTTAATTCCCTTTTTATTTAATGAAACATATACACTCCCACTTGTTAAATGACACATAAAACAAAAACCAATCATCCTCAACCAAACCAATAGTAATAGAGCACTGAGCCGTCTCAATCCCTGTCACACCTTCAACTTCTCATCTTAGCCGTCCACTTAACACGAGAAAACACAAAGTGCCGAATGCAAGTCCGTCAGATTTCCGTCATTAAAAGCACAAGGATATTGACTCAGAAAAAAAAAAAAAGCACAAGGATATTAATTTATGATCATCAGATTCCTCCTGAACCCCGCTGACCCTTTTCATCCCTCCCTATACAGCCATTTATGCCTATGCGTTAATGAAGAACGCTTCAGGAAAAGAGAGAAAGAAAGGTCTCCTACTGCGTGAAAGAGGAAGACGAACTCCTGCTACTCTGCTCGGCTGCTGCGTGAAAGAGAAAGAGGGATTTTTGGGGTTATGTATTATGGAAAATATCAAAATAGGTTAGGGATTTTGACCAATTTCTTTTACATGTAAAAACCGGCCGGTTTTGCCAAACCTGTACCGGTTCGAGCGATTCACCGGTCGGACCGCGGGCTGAGCAGTTTTAAGCGGTTTTTAGACTAGAGTAGTTTTGAGATTCAGATCGAACCGGTAAAGGCCCCGGGCTGCGGTCCAACCGGTCTGAGCGACCGGTTCAGTCCGATTTTTAAAACACTAAGGGTGTGATGCCTTACATTTTAAAAGTTAAAAGTGTATTTAGTTTATTTTTATAATTTACAAAGAAAATTGTATATGCAAAGTGCAAGTCTCATATATGACCGTGACATTTTCAAGAGAAAATAGCAAATACCCCTAAATTATTAGGTGATGTGAATTTTGCCTGTCAAACTATTAAAAGTTGCAGTGAACAACCTAAACTATCATATATGGGCACTTTGCCCCCTCGGTCAGCTTCGGGCAGCACACAAGGGGCAAAGTGTTACAAACCGCATAGGTGAGGGGACAAAGCGCACATCAACAGATTTTTTTATTTTTTAATTTTTACTAACTTTTTTATTTCTTAAATTTTTTATTTTTTTACTTTTTTTCATTTTTTTTATTTATTTTCATGTTTCCGGATTTTTGAATTATCTTTTTTGTTTAAAAAAAATTATGAATATTTGAATTTATACTTCTTTTCATTGTTTTCTTATTTATTTTCATGTTTTATTTTTATTTTTCTTATTTTTATATTTGAAAATTATTTATTTCAAAACTAGAAATAATATTTTAAGAAAAAACCAAATAAATCTCAATATGCATGATTTTAATTGAACGATGAATGGATAAAAAAATTTCTGAAGCTGACCGAGGGAGGTTAAGTTAATATTAAAAATATTTGAATTAAAAAAAAAAAAATAGCAGATACCCCCCCAACCTATGAGGTGATGTGCGCTTTGCCCCCTCAACTATGCGGTTTGTAGCACTTTGCCCCCTGTGTGCTGTCCGAAGCTGACTGAGGGGGCAAATTGCACATATATGATAGTTTAGAATGTTGAGTGCAACTTTTAATAGTTTGGGGGGCAAAGCACACATCACCTCATAGTTTGAGGGATATCTGCTATTTTCTCTATTTTCAAATGATAAATTTGATTATCTACACTTTTATTTATCTTAATTCGAAGGGTTGAGTATACCTAAGTTAGCGTCGTATTCATTTCCATAGATTGCATCGATATTCTGTTTCCAAAATATTGAGGGCCATCATGAAAATGAAATGAGTTGCAACTGAAAATAATTTACTATCAAGGGAGTGGATTGGTTTTCTTACATATGGACTAAACTGCAAGTCGCATAAGGTTTTGGGCTAGAAGCAAAAACCTAAAAAAGTTCAAGGATTAACTTGTAAATTCTGAGAATAAAAATGAGTGATCGGATCTTTACTTTTGGTAAGAGTGATCGGATCAAGAATAGGAGGACAAGTTTCCACCCATTTCTCTCAGAGCCACCTAGTTATTAATTTTTTTTTAACATCTCCACCTAGTAATTAATTTTTTATTTTTTTTAACATCTCCACCTAGTAATTAATTGTTATTAATATTTTTTTGAACATCTCCACCTAGTTATTAATTGGTACAATTTTTTTTTGAACATATCCACCTAGTTTTTTTTTTTTGGGTAAGTCTCCATGCACCTAGTTATTAATGTTAAATATATTTTTCATATTTATATTTATTTCTTGTTTATTAAGCTAGGACTCGTATTTCCTTATTATCCTTTGTAAGACCTTATATATATTTGTTTTCAATACAATAATAGTCAAGGAGAATTTCATTCCAACATGGTATCAAGTCTTGTTCTCTAAAAACCTTTTTTTTTTCTCCTCATCCACCGCCGCCGGCTGCCTCCTCTGCCACGCCGTTGCACCATTGCACATCACTGTCGTGTTGTGCCATCGATCCCTACCTTCTCAAGACATTGTCTTTCCCCTCAATGCACGTTTCCACACTATAAAGCCTCCAAGCCATCGGTTCTCTTCTCCACTCAGTTCAGGTATTCCGTTCTATTGATTTTTCTCCATTCTTTTTTGCGTTTTTTTGGTTTGTATTGCAACTTTCTCCATGTCTCTTACCGATGAGTCCCTCACGAATCCAACCGAAGCCAGCCCTAACCCCACCCTATCGAAAATGCTCACCCACCCCTTCTTCACCCGGCATTACATGCGGAAAATATTTTTCAATCCTTTGGTTTTAAATTATCGGATCAAGATTCAAACTATAAATTACTGTGGGGTATGTTCCTCGATGTTTGTCGTAGTTATTATGTAATTGATCATCTCACTAGCAAATCAAAACCTAATGATGAATCTGATCATGATTGGCTTGCCTTTGATTCTACGATCAAACGATGGTTTTACTGAACTGTCGACATTAAACTTTTGAAAAATTTGAATCTTGAATCTGCGCTTGCTAGTGAAGTTTGGTTTACTATTGAGGACAATTTTCGTAATAATAAACCCACACATTCCATGCAAATCAATGAACGTTATCGAAATTTTCAAAAAGGGTCGCTTTCTATTTCTCAATATTGCCAAGAAATGAAGTCAATGGTAGACACTCTAGCCGGCTTAGACGTCCCTGTGTCGGACCAGGATTTTGTTCTTCAACTTTTGCAGGGATTACCCGAGTCATACCTTCCCCTCGTCACTATAATCACCACCATCAAAACCTTACCATCCTTTAATGATATTCAAAATTTACTCCTCACTCACGAAACACGTGAAAATCGTTTCCACCAGCCTGTCCCCAATCCTAACCCAAACGCGGCTCTATACACTCAGTTCAACTCGGGTCGCAATACGAATAGAAACAAAGATAAAAATCAGGGACGCAATTCTGGCTGTGGAGGTGCACAACCGCACGGTCCTTCTCCTGGATTTCAGTCAAACACCCCTCGGCCCGCTGTTTCTTATCCCACCTCCGGGATTACTCTGCAGTGTGTTCAGGACACTCCGTCTGGACCTCGTCTTCTTGGACCCTTCCAGCCGCCACCTGGGTCCCCGGCTGCCTCCCGTTAAATGGATGCACAACCTTGGCACATTCGTTCACCCACCAGGTACGCCTCTCTCTCTCTCTCTCTCTCTCTCTCTCATTTTCCTTTTTTAAGTTAATTGTTAGTTAAGTAGCTAATTTCTTGTCTTTCTATAAGTAATTAACACATGATTAAAAGTTATTTACGGTGAAGTTTGATTATTAGGACATTCTGAAAGTTCGACTAATTCACTTTTATTTGGTTAAGCTAGTTGTTAGTTTGTTTCTTAATCATATTGTCAATTAACCATTATGTTTCTAATAGACTTTGGAGATGGCAAATGTCACTTGTTTCTTATCAAATTGAAATGGACTTTTTAAATAAGTCACTTTTCCAAAAGTCAATTTGAAGAAGTGCATGTTTTATAACTTTGGACTGCTTTTCCAGCACACTTCTATAAGAAAATACTTAACTGAAACACTTTATCTTTCTAAAATCACTTAACTGAAGTTTTAATTTTGAAAAGTCCATCCTACAATTGTTAAATAAATGGGGATTGATTACATAAACCGAATGGGAAATCTAGATTGTTCTTATTTCATGGTGAAATTTTGCAAAGAATTCCAAAGATCAATTATGTAATTCAAAAGATAACTTTGTGGACACTGAAGTTCATTTTAGGGGGAATTCTGCTTCAAGGTATTGATCATGTATATATTTGAATTTTTTTTAAGTAGTTCTCCTTCAAAAATTATTCAAATTGTTGCAATATATGTGTTTGTGACTTGATGAAAACTTATTTCGCTGATGTAAAAGTGTTATGAGTTAGGAATATTAAACCATTAGAATCTAAAGGCTGCAAAAGTAAGGAAAAAATATACAGCGACTTTTTGGCATCTTTACGTTATCAGTTTGCAATTTATCCTACATTAATTAATTAAAACATTTACATCTGTTTTTCTTGGCTGATAATTATGAGCACTATACTTACAAGTTTAGCTTTGTTACTTATATGCAATTCTCAATTATCCGGTTCCATATACTGACAAAAAGGAAAGATGATCAGCAACATTAGAGAGTTTTGGAAATAGAGTATTGATCAATATAAAAATATCGATGGAAATAAAGATAGTTGTACAAATGAATTCATTGTTAAGGTATAATTCTCTTGACTTTATTAATGATAATAGAAGAGTTCATATAGAACACAATGAAAGAGACATAAGGAAATACACAACTAAGGAAATAAATAACTAAGAAAATAATAAAGACTCCTATTCTAAGATTATTCTAACACTCCCCGCAGTCGAAACAGTAGGAGACCGAACGTTGAGACTGGAACGAAAATCATCAAAAAGAGCAGATGGAAGACCTTTGGTGAAGATGTCAGCAAACTGATGGGCAGATGGGACATGCAATACACGAACCTCACCTAAGGCAACTTTTTTACACACAAAATGCAAATCCAATTCAAAATATTTAGTGTGTTGATGTTGTACAGCGTTTGAAGAAAGATAGACAAAGCTAATATCATCACAGTAAACTAAA
Source organism: Buddleja alternifolia (assembly GCA_019426215.1). Classification (NCBI taxonomy): domain Eukaryota; kingdom Viridiplantae; phylum Streptophyta; class Magnoliopsida; order Lamiales; family Scrophulariaceae; genus Buddleja; species Buddleja alternifolia. Next base: position 41,732,558 of record CM033392.1, read on the forward strand.
GAAGCTCGTTGAAGAGGGCAATGAAGCTCGAGAAGAAGATTACGGAGCCAAGCCGTTTTGGCAACAACATTGGTGACACCATGATATTCGGCTTTGGTACTAGACCGAGAAACAACAGGTTGACGTTTGGAGGACCAAGAGATGAGATTGTCACCAAGAAAAATGCAATAGCCTGAGGTAGACCGACTAGTAGTAGGATAGCCAGCCCAATTAGCATTGGAATAAGAGATAAGCTGAGAAGAGGATGAGGAAGAGGAAAGCGAGAGACCGTAAGAGAGAGTACCACGAAGATAACGAAGAACACGTTTGAGGGCATTCATGTGGTTGTCGCGGGTATCGTGCATAAAGAGACAAAGCTGCTGAACAACATAGGAAAGATCGGGACGTGTGAAAGTGAGATACTGAAGAGCACCAGTTAAACTGCGATAAAGAGTGGGATCAGATAAGGGAGGAATAGAAGAAGCCAAAAGCTTCGACTGAGTGTCAGCAGGGGTGGAGGTGGGATTACAATTAGACATGTTGGCGAGCTCAAAGATCTCACGAGCAAATTTTTCTTGGGAAAAAAAAAGACCGGACGAGGAGCAAGAGACAGATATACCGAGAAAGTAATGAAAAGGACCAAGATCAGTCATAGAAAACTCAGAGAAGAGAAGAGATGTGAGTGTAGAAAGAAGGAAAGAGGAGGAAGCGGTAAGAATGATGTCATCAACATATATCAAAAGATAGGCAATGTAAGAGTTGTGATGGTAGATGAAGAGTGAGGTGTCAGCACGACTACTGGTGAAACCGAGAGTAGAAAGTTAGGAAGCAAAACGATAGTTCCATGCACTAGGGGCCTGCTTAAGACCATGAAGAGCTTTCTTGAGATGACAGACATGGTCAGAAAAGTCGGGGATGAGAATAGACAGGAGTAATCATTTTTTGATTGACCAAACTATTCCCACTAGATTTAATAAACAAGGAGTAATCATTTTTTGATTGAACCCATAAACATGCAAACTTCAGTGAGTTTTTGATTCCATTGCCTTGAGGCTTGTTTTAAACCATAGAGGGATTTTTCAAGTTTACATACCTTGTTTTGAAAAAAAATTCTTTGATAATCAAAACCTGGTGGTAATGTCATGTAAACCTCTTCATCAAGCTCCCCTTGCAAGAAAGCATTTGTCACATCCATCTGCCATAAATTCCATCCATGCATAGTTGCTAAAGATACGACAATTCTAACAGTGACATGTTTAGCCACAGATGAGAAGGTGTCAGTATAATCTATCTCTTCTAATTGAGTGTACCCTTTTGCAACTAGCCTAGCTTTATATCTCTCTATACTACCATCAGATTTATATTTAATGGCATACATCCATCTGCAACCTACAGGTCTTTTTCCAGGTGGTAGATCAACAATTTTCCAGGGCTCTAATCTCAACATCCATGGCATCAATCCATTTTTTTACTAGTCTTAGCCTCATTATAACTATTAGGAACAATCTCATTTGAAATAGCAGCCAAATATGTTCTATATTTAGGCTTAATCCTGTTATATTGAACATAATTAGACATAGGATATTTAATAGAGGATACGACATTACTAGATGTAGATGATGAAGGATAAACATAATCTTTGCTCCATATAAGTGGTTTAGTAACCCTACTAGATCTTCTAAGGTTGTCATCTTGAATGTTATAGTCTCTAATATTCTGATCCATATTCTGTTGGTGATCATCATCTTTAGTTAGTTTAGATACAGAAAGCAGGTTTTGTTTAAAATCAGGCACATACAATGTGTTTTTCAAAATAATACTATTATTCAATTTAATTGCTCCTGAATATAAAACTCTACTCTCAATACCATTAGGCAACTTCACAGATGAAATATTCATATTATCATAATCATATGAATCATAAAGCCTTTTGTCATCTATCATGTGTTGATTTGCACCTATGTCTATAATCCAATCAGGAAACTTAACATTACTCACATGCATTTCACAGTAAGGGGGTTTAGGTATACCTGCATTGTTGGTACAAATAGTGGCAACATTAGAAGTGTTAGCATCATGTGAGGAGTTGCCAAGGATTTGAAGAATTTGCTTGTACTGCTCCAGAGTGAAAGTTGGTTGGCCAGCTACAGAACTCCCTGTTGGGAAATATACATATAGCTCAACTAAACACAGCGGAAAATTAAAATTTTACTTTCTAGGATTTAAACATGCGAGTTTATTAATCCTACGGGCTTATCACGTATCATAGGCTTGCGCATCTCTAATCTAGTTATTTAAAACTTAAATAAAGAAGACCTTACCTTATTTGATTTTTCGCAAAAATAGAAGAGTTTCTTCTTACTTAACGTAAGCTTCCTAGCTTGCTCCTTGTTGCTTGAATCAACTCCTTCATTTTTCTCTTTGATCGGATTCTTGATTCACGACCCAAGTGTTTCTCCTTTAAAGTTGATCCACACCCCGGATACCCACTTGTTTATAATATTTAGCTAGCTTGATCTATAAACGTTTATTCTAACTCTAAAGAATAGTGCATGGGATTACGGTGAAAGCAAAAATTTACTTCTCTAAGTAATTTGGAAGAATTCTTGAATTCAAGATCTTGATGAATAATCAAGAACTCAAGAACTTGTATGTGGAGAGAGAGAAATGATTTTCTATGCTAGAGCAACGAAAATTTTGGCTTGTGAAGCTATAAAAATTTCGTTCTCTACATGTCCTATATATAGGACTAGCTTCTTGCAATTCTTTCCCATGTAGAACTCTTCTACATTAAATCTTTTCCATGTAGGAATAGAAGACTAATTAATTCCCAAATAGAACACTTCTATTTTGATTAGTTTTCTTTCTCCCTAACAAATCTTATTTCCTTCTAGAATAAATTAATTAAACTCTTTAATTATTTTTCTCCACCAAATTTTCGATCAAGGCTTAATAAAATAGTCTTTCATGGAAATGCTTTCTTGACTTAAGTTTAATTAAAAGTCACTTCCAATTAATTAAATGCTTTTTAAGTTTAATTAAATTGATCTTATCAACTTAATTAATTTATTTATCCAACACTTAAATAAATAAAAGTCTTGACTAATTAATATATTAACTCAATTACTTTGAACTAAATTCCCTTAGTTAAGAAATGGATTTGTCTGAGCATTGTGTGTGACCCTTTAGGTTCACCAACATACTAGTAGTGGATTGATAACCTTTATGATTTAATTTGGACAATTAAATTGTTTCGATTAATTAAACACTTTTAATTAACCATCTTATTATTTAATCTGCATTAAATATAAGATACCCATAAATCAAAGAAAAATTTCTAGCTACTTATCTTGAAAACCTAGATGTAGGCGATTCAATGTGAACCTTTCCAATCACGCATTCCATGCAAGTGAGATTCTTCCATCAACTAACTTTCCAATTGAATTAAGGATCGAGAAATCTCATTGGTTGAGATCCTTTAAATTCAATCTCAATAATTCAAGGGTGTTTGACTAGTGATTAATTAATTCAAGAAACTCATTTATTAATTAATTACTTACTTGCCTTGGCCAAGGACTAACTCAATCAAATCACTTAGAATATTATACGAAATTAAATTGTTCATCTAGACAAGTGATGGATCCTTTGTTGTCAACATCAACCTCCATATACGAGTCACTACACCCAATCACCAGTCCATATATGTCCTTGTAAAAGAACTGGCATAGTTGTCAACGTGCAGAAAGTTAATATACAAGATTACTATGATGACTCAAGTCAAAGAATTAATCTTGCACTATCGTGATTAAGAAACTCCTAATTTGACATATTTAGAAATAATTCCAATTTAGGAAGCTTCAGTTAGGGTAAACAGTGAACTTGTTTTCAACAAGCACCAGCGTATGTGCATTTATGTTAACTACACTAATGTCCATAAAACGAGACATTCTCTTATTAAGAGTTTGTATCATAGGCGCAAGTCTATCCGAATTATCAATGTCCCATCTTGACAATTCTATGACTTGAACAGTATTTAGAAATCACAGCCTTAGAGACTAGTTATATGATATCCATTCAATGAGATATCAAGCCCCATAGCTATGTGTGAATTCTAGGGATTTCATCATACAGTTATAACAATATAAACATAAGATGAAGAAATGCCTCTTATTAATATAATGTAAAACAAAATTATTTATTACGAGAATAGATAAAGAAAGCCTATCTAGGATTGGCTCGTAGGGCACTATCCTAACAATCTCCCACTTGCACTAGAGCCAATCTTCTTGGTATCTGAGACCCATCTTCTCAAGATGTCCTTCTAATACATTACGAGATAAAGGCTTAATTAGTGGATCTGCTATGTTCTCCGTTGTGTCGACTCTTTCCACGCGTACGTCGCCTCTACCAACAATCTCTCGAATTAGATGGTATCGCCTCTCTATGTGTTTGGATCTTTGATGATACCTCGGCTCCTTTGCTTGAGCAATGGCGCCATTATTGTCACAGTACAGAGGTACTGGATCGACAATGCTAGGGACTACACCCAACCCTTGGATGGAGTTCCTATTCCAAACAACTTCCTTCGCTGCATCACATGCAGCTATGTATTCAGCCTCGGTTGTGGAATCCGCAGTAGTTTTCTGTTTAGAACTCTTCCAGCTTACTGCCCCACTATTGATGGTGAATACAAACCCCGACATTGATTTCATATCATCCACCTCAGATTAGAAACTAGAGTCAGTGAACCCCTTCTAGTTTCAGTTCTCCATCATCATATATCAAAAGCAAATCCTTAGTCCTTCTCAAGTACTCGAGGATTGTTTTCATGGCTACCCAGTGCAACTCACCTGGGTTGGACTGAAAAGAACTCACTACACTTAATGCATGAGCCACATCAGGCCTTGTACATAACATTGCATACATAATACTTCCTATGGCAGAAGCATATGGTATGCGAGCCGTCCTATCTCGTTCCTGGGGTGTCGAAGGACACATGGAACGAGAATACCGGATCCCATGACTCATAGGCAAGAATCCTTTCTTTGATTCCTCCATGCTAAACCTCTTTAGCATTTTGTCTATGTACATTGACTGAGACAATCCTATCATCTTTCTTGATCTATCTCTATAGATTTTGATTCTTAAGATGTAGGATGCATCTCCTAAGTCTTTCATGGAGAATTTGGTGGATAACCATACTTTAGTCGATTGCATCATTCCTACATCATTCTCAATGAGTAGAATATCATCAACATAAAGTACTAAGAATGTCACTGCACTCCCACTGACTTTCTTGTACACACATAGTTCATCTTCATTTTTAATAAAGTCATACATCCTTATAGTTTCATCAAAATAGATGTTCCAACATCGGGATGCTTGCTTTAGTCCATAAATGGACTTTTGGAGTTTGCAAACCTTTTGCTCACTCCCACTAGATATGAAACCTTCTAGTTGTTTCATGTAAATCTCTTCCTCTATGTTTCCATTGAGGAAGGAGGTTTTTACATCCATCTACCATATTTCATAATCATAATGACCAGATATTGCAAGCAGAATCCTAATGGATTTAAGCATTGCTACTGGCGAAAAGGTTTCTTCATAGTTGATACCCTCTCTTGAGTGTATCCTTTTGCCACTAGCCTAGCTTTATAGGTCACTACCTCTCCATTTGCTCCAAGCTTTCGCTTATAGATCCACTTACAACCAATTGGTACTATATCCTCTAGTGGATCTACCAAGGTCCATACCTTATTGGAGTACATGGAGTTCATTTCAGATTCCATAGCACTTTGTCACTTCCCCAAATCAATATCACATATTGCTTCTTTGTAGCTTCTTGGATCTTCATGTACTCGAAGCTCCTCCTTATTACTTTCTATTAATAGACCATACCTCTCAGGTGGCCCTCGGATCCTTTTGGATCTTCTCGGAGGTTGTGTGTTAGATATTCAGTGTTTTCTTGTGTTTGTGTTTCCAAAGTTTGTGAGATAATTTGTGGTTCTTGAACTTCTTCAAGTTCTGTGATCTCGCCCTTTCTATCTAATGGAAACTCCTTCTCTAAGAAGATGGCATTCCTTGAAACAATCACCTTTTGTTCCGATGGATCATAGAAGTAGTACCCCGCAGTTTCTTTAGGATATTCCATAAATTTACATAAGCTAGACTTAGAATTTAACTTATTTCCCACTAGCCTTTTCACATAGGCTGAACAACCCCATACTCGAAGATGTTTATATGAGGCCGGTTTACCAAGCCATAATGTTAGAGTATATGCCCTCGAATGCCATAAAGAGGATAGATTTATAGGGCATAAACATTGTAACTAAACTATGGTTTTTCTATTAATATAAGGCAGTTGATTGTTGTTTCTTATAGGCATTTATAAGGTGTGAATAAACAACGTAAAGTCCTTGATGACAAGGCTAACCTTCTACCTCCTATGGGATAGGAGGAAAGGCACTACAATGGTTTGACCCTTGACATCTAAAAGGGTTTGCAAGTCTAAGAAATATTGACTGGGCATCAATAGTGAATAAAAACTTGTATGATGTAAGTTTCGACAGAGAAAGTGTCAGTCGTACACTATGGAAATGGTAGTGGGAAATTATATCATAGACGTGTCAGTTGGACTGATATGTTCGAACATAGCTCGCATCAGTTCATCACATGGGTATTCACTCATTGACAGTCAATGATGAAACTGATAAGTAGTGATAGGTACGTGTGAACCTCTGACCTGAGAAATTGAGTTGAAAATGTACTTGTGACATCAAGTCTGTCATTAGAGTAGTTAGATTCAAATCACCTATCGGTGTAATCGACCTCGAAGTGCGACTTGATGGGCAAGTAGCATTGTTAACTGATTTGCAATATGGAATTTATTCTCTCATAAGTGAATGAGTAAAATATCTTATGCGATCATGAATAAGTGATGATGAAAGTCTTTGACCAAAGAATTTAAATACCTCGACTTATTATGAGCTTAGGCATATGGTCAAGTTATATGAGTTTGACTTTAAACCATGACTTTTACTTGACTGGGATATAAGAATAAAAGGTTTATACACGTACGGTATTCACGGCGTAAAGATTTGGAATGATCCTATTCATTCGTTCTCAATTGGGTTACGGTGTGAGCCACGAGACTGGCTAGGTGTCACTCACACCCCTTTAGATTCCTCCCAATTGTCCTTTGAGACGAACCTAAAGAGTCGCACTTAAAGGAAGTGCAAAAGGAAAAACATGGGAAAAAGACTTGAGAGAAATTCACGGCATTGGATGCCGTAATTAATTAATTAATTATTGGATAATTTAATTAATTTCTTAGAGAAATTGAATTATAAATTAATTAAGAATTGACTTAATTGGATTATCAATTTATTTATTGGATAAATAAATTATCCGATTAATTAATTAGCAAGCAAGACGAAAACCCGAAGGCTTCCGAGTCCACTAAGGGGCGGCCAAATAGACGCCCAAATAGGTCTCTTGCATGCTAGGGTTATTGTTTCATAATGATATAAATATATCACAAGGTGAAAAATAACACAAGGCAACTTACATAACTTTCTCTTCAAGAAAAAGTCTTCGACCTCTCTCTCTCTCTCTAGCCGTCTTTGACAAGGAAGAAAGGAGGAGTTTTTCATTTTTGATTCCGGCGTGACGAATTAGAGACGTTGGCAAATTCGGCGTTAGAGAAAAGTATCACGTTCAGAAATCAATATACGCGAGAACGGTAATCTTTCTATACACAATTAAACACGAGGATTAGAGATGATTCGGGCTTTGGGAATTAAATTTACTTTCCACTGCGTTTTATTCATATAATTCCCAACGCATAACTCATAAAGCATTTTGGGCATTGATTTAGAATGCAATCTATTTGATAGATAAGCCGCAATTTCTAAAACATAACCCCAGAGAGATGAAGGAACTTCAGTGAAACTCATCATGGAACGGACCATATCCAATAAAGTCCTATTCCTTTGCTCAGACACCCCTATTCAATTGTGGTGTTCCAGGCGGAGTCCACTGAGAGAGAATCCCATTCTCTTTAAGATAACTAAGAAATTCGTCACTTAAGTATTCTTCTCCCCGATCAGATCAAAGAGTCTTAATACTATGACTTAGTTGTTTTTCAACGTTATTCCTAAACTCTTTGAACTTTTCAAAAGCTTCAGATTTGTGTTTCATAAGGTACATATATCCGTACCGTGAATAATCATCGGTAAAAGTAATGAAGTAAGTACATCTTCCTTTAGTACTTATACTAAAAGGATCACAAACATCCGAGTGGATCAAATCCAAAGGATGGGTGGCACGTTCCTCTTGTCCTACAAATGGTGACTTGGTCATTTTTCCTTTAAGACAAGATTCACAAGTAGGCATGGTTTCCTCTTCCTTAAGATCAAGTACACCTTCCTTTGCCAATTTGTGCATTTTTTCTTTGGAAATATGTCCTAGTCTAGCATACCACATTAGTGTACTATTTAAGTTATCTTGTTTCCTTTTGTTACTATGTTGAATGTGAAAGACTGAATTAATTGGTTGAACAGTGTATAAACAATTCGTCAAAGTACTAGTAAAAGTGAAGAACAATTTTTAATAATGGAACGCTTTCCATCTTTTATTAAAAACTCAAAACCCTCTCCATCTAAAACAGGGATGGAGATAATGTTCTTTATTATACTAGAAACGTAAAGACAATTATTTAAAACTATTCTAATGTCGTCACCTAATGCCAGATTGACCGTCCCTATCACTGTGGCAGCAACTTTTGCTCCATTGCCAAGTCTCAGAATGATCTCATCCTTTCCTAGCATCCTACTTCTTCTCATCACCTGCAAATTATTGCAAATATGTGATGCACAACCGGTATCTAATGCCCAAGAAATATCGTTAATAGATAAGTTCACTTGAACATAAAACATACCCTTGGTCGCACCTAGGATCGCAAGGTACTCCATGTAGTTCCTTTTCCAATTTCCTGGTTTACCGCAGTGGAAACACTCACCCTTATCTTTATCAACTTTAACCTTCTTGACCCCACCTTTAGCTTTTAGCTTCTTGTTCTTTTGGGAACTCTTTCCTTTCCCTTTCTTTGGCTTCTTAGCCTTAGAATGGGCAGAACTCACAAGTAGGACTGACTTGTCTTTCTTGATGGTGGCTTCTGCAGTTCTTAACATGCTTAACAAGTCAGGCAAGGTCGCCTCCAGACTATTCATGTTAAAGTTGACCACAAATTGGTCGAATGAGCTAGGCAAGGATTGAAGTACTAAGTCCATTGAGAGTTCATTGTCTAGGAAAATGTCAAGACTTGCGAGCTTCTCAATGAGCTTAATCATCTTAAGCACATGTTCTTGGACATTTGACCCCTCAGTCATACGATCTCTGAAAAGCTCTTGAGACACTAACTACCTTTCCCTCCTAGACTTTTCACCATACAACTCTTGTAAATGTTTAAAAATATCAGCAGCACTTGCCATATTTTCGTGTTGCTTTTGTAACTCATTCGACATTGATGCAAGCATCGTGCACCTTGCTTGGAGGTCATCGTTTAACCATCTCTTATGGGTTTCGATTTCCTCCTCCTCAGCATCCTCGAGTAGAGTCGAGAGGGGTGCATCAATCAAGACATAGGCTCTATTCTCAGAGTTGAGCACTATCTTAAGGTTTCTGAGCCAATCAGAATAGTTGCGTCCAATGAGTTTGTTTGTGTCGAGAATTGTGGAAAGCGGATTTTTAGCCATTTTTAGATGTCTAGTTATCTACAAATTAAAGCGAAATGGAGATTAAGAAGATGTTTAATACATTATGTGTAGATATGATTTTAAGGTCTTTTAATCATAAATTACCTCCCACTATTTAATTCAAATTCAATAACCCTCATTAAAGAATTCGAGAAAAAATAATTTTTCTTAGTGAGTTTGAAGTCCATTTTAATTATTACATACCCCAATTTTATGGACACATACATAATAATTAAATAGGTAGACAACACTTGCCAATTACATCTCTATGTAACTCTCAATTATTTAACCTCATGTTTCACATGAACCTCAATTTTATGTGCCCCCATGTTACTCCTATGTTAAGTTAGACCCATCAAACCTACATGTAAATAACCCACCCAAAAAGTTCCACTTGCAATGGTCCACTTAGAGGATAAATTATCCACTTGCAATGGTCCACTTAAAATTAAAATCATTAAGATTTTATAAACTTATCAAATAAGTAAGGGATTTTTAGTATATTATGAAAGGGTCTCATCGTTTCGATTATCTTATCTAAGTCTCTATCCTAAACATGACCAACAACACATGAAAGGAAATAAACCATATCATAAGCATAATCTTAAAAATATGTATCTTATACAAACATGCATCTTATACATAGAATCATGCATCTCATACATAAATCATGCATATCATAAAATCATGCATCACAAACATAAAATCATGCATCTCATAAAAACATGCATCTCATACATAAAATATACATGAAAATTTTGGACCATATCTAAATCGATCCTATCTAGAACAATCAAGGATCAAATGCCGGCAAGGCGAATAAAATAAAATAAAAAATGGAAAGTAAACATGCTTGTACAATCCTAATGACCTCAAAACTCCATCATGCTTATCAACTCATGAAAGCATATGTAAATTCTCAATTTACCAAATATTCCTCATAAATTAAATCAATTCGGGGTTTCTCAATAAAATTTGATTTTTCCAAAATTAAATAATTTAAAACACCTTTTAAATAAAATAAAATATTTAGAAAAATTCGATATACGAAAACGGGTCGGGAACCCGTTGCCCGATTATCGGGTCGGGTCGCCGGGAGGCAATTTCAGACAGCCCGTATTCGCGTGTAATGGGGCTGTTCGAAACAGCCCCTTGGTGTGCGCATATACATACGCATGTATATTAATTTTTTGAAACTACTCATAATCACAAATTGGATTCCAAATCCAATTAGAATACCATTGCCACCATCAATCATATTTTGGCTGCTAGTTGGACGTAATGCATGCAAATCTAAATTGCGTGATATACTTTAAATAATTCTAACTTATTAACACATGTGTAGTTTAATTATAAATGGGATTCTAAATCTCATTCATGTGTATCATCCAACACATACAACGCACGCAATGCCTGGCACTTCGTCCCGGGTGACGGGTCGGATGTCAGGTGTTCAGAACACGACACCAGATCCAATTTCCAAGTAATCTCATTACATCAAATAATTTCAGATTTAAACAACTTCTAAAAATTTAAAATAAATAGTTTATATGAAAATCCCCAAATCAATAAAATTCATGAATTTATAAATTTTAAACGTACATCACATGTAACGATTAAAATAAAACGGATCATACATAACAATGCGCGAGCCTTAGGCTCTAATACCACTGTTAGAAAATATACATATAGCCCGCTAAGCACATCGGAAAATTAAAATTTTAGTTTTTAGGATTTAAACATGCAAGTTTACAAATCCTACGGGCTTATCACGTATCATAGGTTTGCGCATATCCAATCTAGTTATTTAAAACTTAAAGAAAGAAGATCTTACCTTATTCGATTTTTCGCAAAATCGAAGAGTTTCTTCTTACTTAACGTAAGCTCCCTAGCCTGCTCCTTGTTGCTTGAATCAATTCCTTCGTTTTTCCCTTTGATCGAATTCTTGATTCACTTCAGAAACTCAAGTGTTTCTCCTCTAAAGTTGATCCACACCCCGGATACCCACTCGTTTATAATCTTTAGCTTGCTTGATCTATAAACGTTTATTCTAACTCTAAGAAATAGTGTATGGGATTAAGGTGAAAGCAAAAATTTACTTCTCTAAGTAATTTGGAAGAATTCTTGAATTCAAGATCTTGATGAATAATCAAGAACTCAAGAACTTGTATATGGAGAGAGAGAAGCGATTTTCTATGCTAAAGGAATGAAAATTTTGTCTTGTGAAGCTATGAAAATTTCGTTCTCTACATGTCCTATATATAGGACTAGGTTCTTGCAATTTTTTCCCATGTAGAACTCTTCTACATTAAATCTTTTCCATATAGGAATAGAAGACTAATTAACTCCCAAATAGAACTCTTCTATTTTAATTAGTTTTCTTTCTCTCTAAGAAATCTTATTTTCTTCTAGAAGAAAATTAATTAAACTCTTTAATTATTTTCCTCCACCAAATTTTCGATCAAGGCTTAATAAAGTAGTCTTTCATGGAAATGCTTTCTTGACTTAAGTTTAATTAAATTGATCTTATCAACTTAATTAATTTATTTATCCAACACTTGAATAAATAAAAGTCTTAATTAATTAATCTAATTAATTAAGATATTAATTCAATTACTCTGAACTAAATTCCCTTAGTTAAGAAATGGATTTGTCTGAGCATTGTGTGTGCCCCTTTAGGTTCAATAACATACTAGTAGTGGGTTCATAACCTTTATGATTTAATTTGGACAATTAAAATGTCTCGATTAATTAAACACTTTTAATTAACCATCTTATTATTTAATCTCCATTAAATATAAGATACTCATAAATCAAAGAAAATTTTCTAGCTACTTATCTGGAAGACCTAGATGTAGGCGATTCAAAGTGAACATTTCCAATCACACATTCCATGCAAGTGAGATTCTTCCATCAACTAATTTTCCAATTGAATTAAGGATCGAGGAATCTCATTGGTCGAGATTCTTGTAAATTCAATCTTAATAATTCAAGTGTGTTTGACTAGTGATTAATTAATTCAAGAAACTCATTTCATAATTTATTACTTACTTGCCTTGGTCTAGGACTAACTCAATCAAATCACTTAGAATATTATAGGAAATTCACTTGTTTATCTAGACAAGTGATGGATCCTTTGTTGTCAACACCAACCTCCATATACGAGTCACTACACTCAATCATCAGTCCATATGTGTCCTTGTAAAAGAACTGGCACAGGAGTCAAAGTGCAGTGAGTCAATATACAAGAATACTATGATAACTCAAGTCAAAGAATTAATCTTGCACTATCGTGATTAAGAAACTCCTAATTCGACATATTTAGAAATAATTCCAATTTTGAAAGTTTCAGTTAGGGTAATCAGTGAACTTGTTCTCAACAAGCACCCGCGTATGTGCATTTATGTCAACTACACTAATGTCTATAAAACTAGACATTCTATAATTAAGAGTGTGCATCATAGGCGCAAGTCTATCCGAATTATCAATGTCTCATCTTGACAATTCTATGACTTGGACAATATTTAAAAATCACAGCCTTAGAGACTTGTTTTATGATATCCATCAAAGGAGATATCAAGCCCCATAGCTATGTGTGAATTCTAGGGACTTCATCATACAGTTATAACAATATAAACATAAGATGAAGAAATGCATTTTATCAATATAATGTAAAATGAAATTGTTTATTACAAAAATTAAAGAAAGTTTATCTAGGATTGGCTCGCAGGTCACTATCCTAACACTCCCTGCCTCATTTGTATTATTCTGAACAGAGTTAGCATTGAATCCTCCTCTACCAGAATTATATCATGAACCTCTAGCATTGCCTCTACCACCACTTCTTCCTCTCCTACCACCTCTTCCCCAATTTGTTGGATAACCAATAAGTTTGAAGCATTGCTCTTTAGTATGCCCTGTGTATTGGCAATGCTCACATATTAATGGATCTTTAATATTCTTGTTTTCAGAAGCATTCACTACTACAGAAATGACCTATTACAGCGGTTTTTTTTGGCCAATTACAACGGTTTTAATCGCTGTAATTGGTTAAGGCCAATTACAGCGGTTAAAAACCGCTGTAATAGACACCAATTACAACGGTCATTTGTATAACCTCTGTAATAGGTATACCCTATTACAACGGTTATACAAATAACCGCTGTGAAATTTTTTTTTTTTTTTTTCGGGGCTTATTACAGCGGTTGTGGAAAAAACCGCTGTAGTAGGCTTCCTATTACAACGGTTTTTTCCACAACCGCTGTAATAGAGTGTTTTTTTTTTTTTAAAATTTTATTTTCGCGTTTATAATTTTACCGTGTCAGAATGACACGAAATTCACACGGTCATAGCGAAACGGCATTCTGAACAAAATGCAAGTTGTTATCTTGCGATCTCGGGATTTTAGCCATCTGAGATCGTTTAAGGCCTCAAATTTGCGTTTTATTACAAAAATACCCTATTTTCGTAAAACAAAACGCAAATTTGAGGCCTTAAACGATCTCAGATGGCTAAAATCCCGAGATCGCATGACTATGTCATGCGTTTTGCTTAGAATACCGTTTTTCTATGACTGTGCGAATTTCGTGTCATTCCGATACCGCAACATTTCAACCGAGAAATATTTTCGTAAATACACAAATATACATACACCCATCAACATATACACAAATATACATACACCCATCCACACATACACAAATATATATACACCCATCCACACATACACAAATATACATACACCCATCCACACATACACAAATATACATACACCCATTAACACATACACAAATATACATACACCCATCAACATATACACAAATATACACACACCCATCCACATATACACAAATATACATACACCCGCACATACACAAATATACACATATACACAAAATAAATATACCCACACATACACAAATATACTTACACCCACACATATACACATATACAAATATACATATACACATATACATATACATATACATATATATATAGAGGGAAAGAGAGCGAAAGAGAAGAAGCTTACGATTGTGGTGGTGGTGGCGGCGGCGCCGGTAAGTGGTGGTGGTGGTGGCGGCAGCGCCGGTGGTGCCGAGCTTTTGGGGGGGATCGAGAGAGAGAGAGAGAGACCGAGAGTAGAAAGAGAGAAAAGCTTAAATTGGTTTTAAAGTTTGAGAGTGAGAGAGAGAAGCGGGAAGATAAAAGTGTTTCAAATTTTTTCGTTTTGGCCTATTACAGCGGTTCTTATAAGAACCGCTGTAATAGGGTACACCTATTACAGCGGTTCACATAAGAATCGCTGTAATAGGTATTTTCAATTTTTATTTATTTTTGGTGACTGCATTACAGCGGTTCAGTAGAGAACCGCTGTAAAAGGCCTATTACAGCGGTTCTCTACAGAACCGCTGTAATAGGTGCCTCGTTTTACCTATTACAGTGGTTCTTTCACGAACCGCTGTAATAGCCCCCTCCGTTCAGCGGTTTTTTGAAAAACCACTGTAATTGGGGCGCTGTAATAGGCTCTTTTTGTAGTAGTGATTGGTCAGAAGGGCCATTGAAGATTCAGATGATAGTGGTTGAGTGTTTATGCTCCTTTGGGTCTCTTCATTAGTCACCACTGAGTAAACTTGACCATGGGAGGGCAGAGTAGACAACATCAATATTTGAGAACGGCTATTGGCATAGCATTCATTTAACCCCATCAAGAATTGCATCATCTTCAGTTGTGATGTGAAATCTTGATATTCTTTTGATATTTCTTTTGCAGGTGATGGAATTAATGAATCACATTCGTCCCAAAGCTCCCTCAGTCTTGAATAATACTCTATTACAGTACTGGCTCCTTGTGTAATGGTGTTGATTTCTCTGTATAATGCATAAAGTCTTGATCCATTTATGCGATCGAATCTTTCTTTCAAGTCTTTCCAAATTATGTGAGCCGACTCACAATACACCACTCCATGGATTAATTCTCTTGAAATCGATCTGTGAATCCATGCCTTAACCAAGGCATTACATCTTCTCCACTGTGGAAAATCCTCTGATTCCTCCGATGGGGCTTTGCAAGATCCATCTACGAAGCCTATCTTTCCTTTTGCTTCTAAGGCAACAATCATCTCCATACTCCACACTTTATAATTCTCAGAGCCTCTCAATACTTCAGAAACCAAATCTAAATTTGGTGTATCGGAGGGGTGTAGGAAAAGGGGATTTTGAAAATCTATTACCGAAGAAGATGTTTTGGGCGTTTGTGAAGGATCACCCATGGTAACAAAGATATATTTGTAGTGGATCTAAAAAACGTTTTAGGATCGATCGAATGTTGAAAAAAAGGAAAAAATTGAGGTTTCTGTTAGGTGTCAAACCTACAAAAAATAATTCCTACTCCTAAATTTATAGATAGCGATGAGCAGGGTCGAATCCTTAGGAATTGGTTCAGATTTAATTCTCAATTCACTAAAATTAAAATAAAAAGGGGGATTTTTAATAATCGATTAAACTAAATATTAAAATAAACAAAGGAAATTATTAAAATCTAGAAATGCGAAATTAATCAAATAGAAGAAATCAATAGGTGGTGAGATTCTAGCCTATCGAATTTTATCCGCTTTAATTACATAATTTGATCATCGATGCAAAGATAATTCGATATTCTTGAATAAATTGGCTAAAGTCGTTAACAAGCTCTAACAACCTTGTTTCTCCTTATTTTATCGATAATCAAAACAAGCTCTTTGATTATTTTCCTTATTAATTGAATAACCCTAAACAAGCTCTTAAGATTTAATTCAATAATAGCTTTAAGAATTAGAGAAACACCAATTCTAATTAACATACTCACAAGCTCGGTTCAATTAAATTAGATTACATATTCCCATAATAACAATCGAAAAGTTGTCCATAATCAATGTTATTAATTGCTACCAATATTAGAATTAACCAAACAATTACGGATTTGGGATTGTAATTAGCTATATATTATTTCAACAATCAAATAATCGGCCGAATTACCCAATTAATTGAAACAATAATTTCAACAAGCACAAAGAATATGTAAATACTCAAGAATAAAGAAAGAATAAGGTTAAATTAGATCTGACAAATTTTGTAGAATTGAAACTTCAAATATCTTCGGCTAGAACTTGAGTTTTTAGCAATGCAACTTCAATCGAACAAAATGCGGAATTTTTCTTCTTCTTCCTTCAAAATAACGTGTAGAATAATAAAGTGTAGGAGAGAGAATAAAATTCCAGCAATATCTTTTTATATATGCCCAACCAAAAGACTCCTAACTAAATAAAACTCGAATTCTAATGGGATAAGGAAATTAATTTCTTAATAGAATAAAATGCTAATAAGACTCGAAAAAAATAGGAGAGCTCCTACAAAATAGGAAAGCTCCTACACTTCACGTGTCTTCTTCTTTTTCTCCATCTTTTTCTTCATTTATGAACTTTCACCTATCAAAATAGAAAATCATAATAAATATCTATTATCTAAACTCAAATACCAATAAAAGAATAAAGGAATTATATGAAAAATATGCATAAAATGCACACTAACAAATTCCCTCACACTTTAACTCTTGCACGTCCCCGTGCAAAGACACAAGACTAAAAAATAAAGAAAAATACAAAGACAACTAAAACTAGCCACTTTCGTAGGTATCACGATTGGATTTAACATATGCAACAAGCCTTTAAACCCCTAGGTTACCCTAATGGACAAGTTGTGTCTCATGAGGGTTTGCAGACGATATACCCACAAAATCAATCTCTCAGTGTACAACAAATAAGTCAAAGAAACTTATTTTTCCAAACATCAACCCTTATCATCAAAATTTTTAATAAAAGTCTTTAAAGATATCAATCATGCTTCAACTATCACTTTCATATCCATACATACTTTTCAAAAATTCACAAAAATCCATAACCACAATACCACGTATACAACATTCAACTCGCATTATCCATTTCTATCTCCTCAAGCATTTTATAACCAATTTAGCACCAATATCATACTTTTATTTACTTAAGCAATTACTTGTCTTTTAACGCGAATACAAACATTGGTCATGAATGCACCCCGTTACTCAACAAGTTTATCATTTATCATTCGATACCCTCTTTATAGCCCTATTAGGATACTAACACAGTAGCAGGTTTGGGCCGATAGATCCCAGATCAATTGGCCTTAGGTTACCAAGTTTGAAAAATCCTTAGGTTTAATCCCTTCAGTGTAGTTAACCCCAGGCGCTACAAGAGGTTATATCATACACATTTTTAGCACAAACTACTTTATAGGGTCTTAATACCCATATTTTCTATTCATCATCAATTTAATTTCACCAAAATTTAAACCTAAGAAAATATCAACGAATTTCTGTGAGTCAAATATCACACACATAGTTATTCCAAATTACAAACTTCCATAAACTTCTCAAAGAAGCATGTAATTCAACAATTGTAACGGTATAAGCATGCTTGACTTCTCTCATGAATTTCATCAAATTTCTCAAATCAAAAGAATTGATATTTCAAAAAAAAAAAAATTACACTAACTTAAACCGTTGCACACTAAAAGAATTATACACACATCACGACAAAGGATTTAACCCCTCCCCCACACTTATTTCATGCATTGTCCTCAATGTATAAAATTAAAAAGCATAAGAGGAATAAAAAGAGAGGTAAAGGAACGGGACTCCCCTGAACGTAGATGTGTGAACCCGCGATCAATCCAGTGGAATGTGGAAGTGAGCAAGGATTCGGTGCAACTTAGACTCAATACAGTTGAGCCGTTCGTTGAAGTGGCGGGAGAAAGAATGCGTGTTGGAAGTCTTGGGAGTAGAAGAGGTAGTGTCTCTCGGTGGCTCCTCCATATGACAGCATTTTCGCTTTTTCGATTGTACTGTGGGTCCCGATATTGTAAAAGTAGCACGTCTGTGTTTGAGAGTCACGATGCCCATCCTATACAAGCAATCAATATCCAACGGTTCCATGTGACAAGCAATGTGCATATTAGTGTTACTCAAATCAAGCAATTGAAGAGAAACAACTAATTGCGTAATGTATGAACCTAAGATAAGACGCTTTTTGTTCGAGGCAGATTGGAATTGAGTGGCTAGCTAAATACCCAAATTAGCTTTGATTTTGCTTTGCATACATCAAATGAAATAGAACTCGGCTTTAGTTAAAGTGCCGGAACTATCTTTCCAACCCGAGTAATTATAAGCCAAAAAATGTTAAATATATTTCAAAACAGGCTCACGCAAATAAGAACTTTTAGATTGACTAGGTGATAGCAAGTAGTATCGGTTGAAATAGTGTCCTAAATTTGATAAGGCCAAAAATCACGCAAATAATCACAACTAGAGTTTTTATACTCGTCAGTTTGAACATAATCGTTATCAACAAAGCTCAAAGCCACATTAAACTGATTAATCAAATAAGAAAACTCTTTTCCCATCAATCTAAATTTAACAACACCGGGGCTAGTTAGAGTTAAATCCTTCATTTTATTGAACTTAAACGTGGTGTAAAACTCCCTCGTAAGTTCGATAAACGCCGGGAGTTTAACATGAAAATATCCACTCCACCCAATTCCATCAACCACTGCAACAAATTCATCATGAATATTCAAAGCATTAAGCGCATCATAATTAACACATTTACTGGGAATAATTGGATAACGACACAATTCATTATACCTCGTTTGTTGAACTTTCGATTTGAAGTTAGTAAAACCACTGAGTCTTGAACTTGATAGTAAAACACTCTTACCCTTACTGAGATGGGACCGCTGTGGTGGTTAATTGTCGGGACTTTGGCTCGAAGAACTATACCCCAAAGAAGTCGTTGGAGAAGACGACCGAGGAGAGTCATCATGGTCAACAACCAGCGGCGTAGCAGCGGTTGTATCATCGGAGTACGGTAATCTCGGATGTGTAGGTGGCTTCAAATTGCAGTTCGGCTGCTCAGTTGAACACGCAATGACTAGCGGCATTGGTGGCTGTATCGGGGCTGTGGTGGTGATGGCGATGGTGGCTGACATCAGAGGAGTAGCTTCGCCTTCAGATTTGGTCGGCGGTGGTGTCGCGGCTTTAGGATCCGGTGGTGCGGTTGCAGTAGGATGCGGCTGTGTGTCAGCTTGGCTACGGGGCAGCGTTTCGCCGGACCTTATGCCTCAGGTTTAGGTACTACGGCTGACCGCCGCCTATTTTCTCCGTCGGTGGTGTGGTGGCAGCTTCGAGAATCTCGAAAGCAGTTGGATGCGGTTTCGCCGCGTAGCTCGCGGCGGCGCAGCTGTGTTTGGAGCGGCAGCGGCGGCGCTTGATTTCGGCGGTGGTGGCCTTCTTCCCATGATGGTGGAGATGAAGTTGGAGCTTCAATGGTGGATATTGTGTATTTTGGTAGGTGGCTGCAAAAAAAAAAATTGGGGTTGGGGAAGAATTTGGCAAAAAGGAAAAAAAGAAAAGAAGAAGAAAAAGAATTTGCTGCAAAAAACAAAAGGAAAATTCGAATTTTAATTTATTTTTTTTAAATTGACTAAGGGGTGAAGTGTTTCCTTTTGTTTTTCAGGCAGAGTGTGACTTATATTTGAGCGTGGGCACGCCTAATTTTAAGTCATGAATTATCAACATTCTGCACAATTGGACAGAATGGAACTTTGAATAAAGCGTGGGCACGCCTAATTTGAACTTGTAATTTGCCAATTTAACACAATTTTTTTTTCCGATTAAGTTTAAAACGTGCCCCAGTATGACCTTATGATATGTTTCACCTCAAAGAAAAAGACGAAAAATAAATAAAAAACATAAAATAAATGAACGAGAAAAGGTAAATTCTTGGGTTGCCTCCCAAGTAGCACCTTTCTTTAATGTCTTTGGCTAGACATAGTCACGCTCAAGCGGTAAAATTGGGAGGTTCGAGGTCCACTTCTTCCACGTTGTGTGTTTGAAATCCTTCATAGAAAGGCTTTAAGCGATGTCCATTCACTTTAAACATTTTTCCAGTAGTCGGACTTTGGATATCAACTGCACCGTGGGGAAAAACGTTAATGACAATAAAAGGTCCAACCTAACGTGAACGTAACTTACCCGAAAATAATTTAAGTCGATAATGGAAAAGAAGAACTTTCTGTCCGACAACAAAATTCTTTCTTGAGTTCATCTTATCACGAAATGCTTTCGTCTTCTCTTTATAGATTTTGGAGCTCTCATATGCATCATTCTGGATTTCTTCCAATTCTTGAAATTGTAGCTTCCTTGTGACACCGGCATCATCCAATTTCATGTTGAAGTTCTTAATCGCCCAGTATGCTCTGTGTTCCAACTCAATGGGAAGATGACAAGGCTTACCGAAAACTAAACGAAACGGGGACATACCGATGGGTGTTTTGTAGGTTGTACGATATGCCCATAGAGCATCGTCGATTCACGTACTCCAATCTTTCCTACTTGGATTGACCGTCTTCTCGAGTATAGACTTGATTTCTCGGTTAGAGATTTCGGCTTGCCTATTTGTTTGTGGATGGTAGGCGGTTAAAACTCGATGAGTAACATCGTATTTCTTGAATAGGGCCTCCATCACTCGGTTGCAGAAGTGAGTTCCACGATCGCTTATTATGGCTCTTGGTGTTCCGAACCTAACGAAAATATTAGACTTGACAAAATCTACAACAACTTTAGCACAGTCAGTTCGAGTAGCTTTGGCTTCAACCCATTTTGAAACATAATCCACATCAAGTAGTATGTAATTATTGCCAAAAGAAGAGGGAAAGGGACCCATAAAATCAATTCCTCACACATCGAAAATTTCACACACATGTATAGGATTAAGGGGCATTTGATCTCTATGTCCTAAGTTACCCGTTTTTTGACAATTTTCACAAGATTTGGAAAACATGTAAGAATCATGAAACAAAGTTAGCCAAAATAAACCACTTTCAAGCACCTTAATAGCGGTGCGTTTGGGACCAAAATGTCCCCCACCTGCATATGAATGGCAAAATTTAAGGATTGAAGGAGTTTCAGTCTCAGGTACGCACCTTCGGATGACTTGATCCGAACCATGTTTCCACAAATAAGGGTCGTCCCACACATAATATTTAGCATCACTCTTTACTTTATTCTTTTGAGCTCTAGACAAATCGTCAGGTAAGGTCTTAGTAACTAAGTAATTAACTATATTAGCATACCATGGATTTGTTAGTTGAGTAGCAAAGAGATGCTCGTCAGGAAATTCATCTCGTAGGGGCAGTGGTTCCTCACTCACGACTAATCAATCTAGATGATCCGCAACAAGATTTTCAGCACCTTTCTTGTCTCGTATCTCCAAGTTAAACTCTTGCAGCAACAAGATCCACCTAATGAGCCTCGGCTTAGCCTCCTTCTTAGTGAGTAAATATCGAAGAGCTGCATAGTCAGAATAAACAATCACTTTAGTACCAAGTAAATATGAATGGAATTTTTCTAAAGCAAAAACAATAGCTAAGAGTTCTTTTTCTGTTGTCGAGTAATTGCATTGGGCACTGTCAAGTGTTCGTGAGACATAGTAGATGACATGTGCAGCTTTCCCCACTCTTTGTCCAAGCACTGCACCTACAGCATGATTACTGGCATCGCACAAAATCTCGAAGGGAAGATTCCAGTTTGGTGGTTGCACAATAGGGGCCGAAGTTAACAAGTCTTTCAACTTGTCAAATGCACTTTCACACTCCTCGCTAAACTCAAATTCCACATCTTTTTGAAGCAAGTTGCACAAAGATCTACTTGTCTTCGTGAAATCCTTGATAAAGCGTTGGTAGAATCCTGCATGTCCAAGAAAAGAACGAACTTCCCGTACACTCAAGGGGTGAGGTAAAGATTTGATAACATCTATCTTGGATTTGTCTACCTCTAAACCCTTAGAAGACACCACGTGACCTAAAATATTACCTTGTTCAACCATAAAATGACACTTTTCATAATTTAGAACAAGGTTTGACTCTATGCATCTTTTCAAAACTTTTCCTAAATTATCTAAACACGAGTCAAAGGAACCACCATGAACTATAAAGTCATCTATGAATACCTCTATGATGTCCTCTACAAATTCTGAGAATATGCTAACCATGCACCTTTGAAATGTTGCTGGAGCATTGCAGAGACCAAAAAGCATACACCGGTAGGCAAAGGTTCCGAACGGGCAAGTAAAGGTCGTCTTTTCTTGGTCTTCGGGTGCCACCGGAATCTGATGGAAACCTGAATAACCATCAAGACAATAGAAATAAGCTCGACCAGCTAACCATTCTAACATCTGATCAATAAAAGGAAGAGGGAAATGGTCCTTTCGAGTAGCAGAATTCAGCTTTCTATAATCTATACAGACTCTCCACCCATTTTGGACTCGGGTTGGAACTAACTCACCCTCAGCATTTTCTACAACGGTTATACCTATTTTCTTTGGAACCACTTGTACCGGACTTACCCATGTGCTATCCGAAATTGGATAGATTATACCTGCGTCTAGGAGTTTTTGAATCTCTTTCTTTACAACTTCCATCATTGGTGGATTTAATCACCTCTGAGCTTGGATTGAAGGCTTAGAACCTTCTTCCATTAATATCCTATGCATACAGACAGTAGGGCTAATGCCTTTGATATTTGCTATAGTCCAACCGATTGCTTCCTTGTACTCTCTCAGAAATCGAAGCAATTGTTCCTCTTGTAAACGACTCAACTTGTTAGAAACGATAATAGGAAGTGTTTCGTCTTCTCCTACGAGTAGGTACTTGAGGTGATCCGACAACTTCTTGAGTTCCAATTTCGGTGCCTACACAATAGAAGGGAGTAGTTTAGAACTAGTCACGGGTAATTCAACGTAAGAAACATTATGCTTATGAGAATTGAGAGAGTTGAGTTCAGAAATTGCTTCTTGCAGTTCAAAATTTAAACCAAACTCTTTTCCGACCCCTTCCAAGTCATCATCATATAGAGCTACTTTCGGTGGATCATCTTCCTCCAATTCAAATACTGGCTGCATCAAAGAGTCAGTAACATCCAAACCAAATACAGAATGATCATCAGAGAGGTACTTCATGGAATCATAGATATTAAACTTTATGATTTCACCATCAAATTCCATAGTAAGTGTACCATCATGAACATTGATTTTAGTCCTAGATGTTTTAAGAAATGGTCTTCCAAGTAAAATAGGGGCTAAATTACTAGATTCATCTTTACCCATATCAATAACATAAAAATCAGCAGGGAAAACCAAATCATTAACTTGAACTAATATATCCTCAAGAACACCATCAAGGTAAGCGTTAGACCTATCAGCTAATTGAATAATGACGCCTGTTTCTTTTAATTCTCCCATATTCAAAGACTCATAGATAGCGCGAGGCATAACATGAATAGAAGCTCCTAGATCTAACATAGCTTTTTCAATTCGCATATTACCTATCTTACATGGGATTGTGAACATACATGGGTCCTTACATTTTGGAGGTAATTTCTTTTGAAGAACAGCAGACACATTTTCCTCCATTTCTCGGGGAGTCTCTAGAATTTTGTTTTCTTGCTCTTCCTTCACAGATTTCACAAACTCACCAGAAAATGGGGGAGATACCTCAATTAGCTTGACCTGCTCGGTACGTGTCTCAATCGGTTTAATGAGTTGAGGTTCCACGGATTTCTTCTACAACTCTTCTTCTACCTTACGTTTAAAGTTAGCAAACCTACTAGGAAATGGTGGAGGTATTACAAATTTCTTGAGCTCTTGTAACCCCTTTTCACTTCTCAAAGTGACTGCACTAACATTGTGCTTTGGAATTACTACGGGCTGAGAGGGTAGTTTACTCGAGCTTTAGAAAATCAACTCATTGACAGTTGTGGCTAACTGACTCATTTGACTCTCCAGGTGTTGTATACTAGTCCTCGTCTCTTATTGAAATTTTTGTGTGTTAGTGGCTAATTGTTTAACAATTTCTTCAAGAGACATACCTTGTGGGTTGGAGGATGGCGGAGGTGGTTGTGCTTGTTGTCTGGATTGATATGATATTTGAAATCCAGAAGACCGTGGACCATAACTCAACTTAGGATGATCCCTCCACCCAGCATTCTAGGTATTGTAGAAGGGATCATACATTCCCTGTGAAGTCCCCGAAAATCCAATAGCATTGGCTTGTGCTTGTGGATCCTCTTGAAGTGTAGGACACACCTCGGTAGTATGACTAGGATTGAAGCAGATACCACATGCCTTCATTTGTTGTGTATTGCCTACTACCAATTTTTGCACTAGGAAAGTCAAATCATCCAGACGTTGATTCATTGATGCGGAATTCACCTCATTCACCCCCTTCTATGCAATATCTTGTCGAGTGCTGAACTGTTGGGTGTTGGCAGCCATGTTAGAGATCAAATTTCTTGCTTCCGTGGGAGTTCTGTGTACCAGTGCTCCTCCAGTCGCAGCATCTATCATATTTCTCTCCATGGTTGATAAACCTTCAGAGAAATACTGGATTAGGGGTTATTCAGGAATTTGGTGTTGTGGGCAGCTGGCTACTAGTTGTTTAAACCGCTCCCAGTACTCATACAACGATTCTCCACTGATTTGCCTAATTCCGCATATCTCCTTTCTTATGTTGGCAACTCGTGAGGCGGGAAAGAATTTCTCCAAGAATTGTTTCTTCATTTCGGTTCATGTCTCTATTGAACCAGAGGGTAGATAATACAGCCAATCCTTAGCTCTGTCAGCTAGTGAAAATGGAAAAGCCCTCAGTTTGATTTGGTCTTCAGTGACATTCCTTGGTTTCATCGTTGAACAAACCACATGCAATTCTTTTAAGTGTTTGTGGGGATCTTCTACTGCAAGACCACAGAAAGTAGGAAGTAAGTGAATAAGACCAGATTTTAATTCAAAATCTACCTCGAGGGTGGGATATTAAATGCAAAGAGGTTGTTGGTTCATGTTTGGCATGGCTAACTCCCTTAAAGTTCTCTCGTTGGCGTTGGCCATGTCTTCAAGTTCCTCTTCTGAATCAGTGGATGTGTCACTCAATTCCAAAGTTAAGTTCAATCCGGGGGATGAAGTAGATGGGACTCCTTGAGCACGTTGCTTGGCTTCTTTTCGTAGTCGACGAGCTATTTTTTCAATTTTAGGATCGTATTGAAGTTCACCTGCATGAAGAGATCAAGGCATAAAACAGATCAGGAAACAAAAATTAACTATATAATGACAAATAAATCTAAAAACACCAATCCCCGGCAACGACGCCAAAATTTGTTAGGTGTCGAGCCTACAAAAATAATTCCTACTCCTAAATTTGTAGATAGTGATGAGCAGGGTCGAATCCTCAAGGATTGGTTCAAATTTAATTCTCAATTTACTAAAATTAAAATAAAAGGGGGGAATTTTAATAATCGATTAAACTAAAAATTATAATAAACAAAAGGAAATTATTAAAATCAAGAAATGCGAAATTAGTCAAATAGAAGAAATCAATAGGTGGTGAGATTCTAGCCTATGGAATTTTATTCGCTTTAATTCTATAATTTGATCCTCGATGCAAAGATAATTCGATACTCTTTAATAAATTGGCTATAGTCGTTAACAAGCTCTAACAACCTCATTTCTCCTTATTTTATCGATAATCAAAACAAGCACTTTGATTATTTCTCCTATTAATTGAATAACCCTAAACAAGCTCTTAAGATTTAATTCAATAATAGCTTTAAGAATTAGAGAAACACCAATTCTAATTAACAAACTCACAAGCTCGGTTCATTTAAATTAAATTACATATTCCCATAATAACAATCGAAAACTTGTCCATAATCAATGTTATTAATTGCTACCAATATTAGAAATAACCAAACAATTACGGATTTGGGATTCTAATTAGCTATATATTATTCCAACAATCAAATAACTGGCCGAATTACCCAATTAATTGAAACAATAATTTCAACAAGCACAAAGAATATGTAAATACTCAAGAATAAAGAAAGAATAAGAATAAATTAGATCTCACAAATTTTGTAGAATTAAAACTTCAAATATCCTCGACTAAAACTTGAGTTTTTAGCAATACATCTTCAACGGAACAAAACGTAGAATTTTTCTTCCTCTTCCTTCAAAATAACGTGTAGAATAATAAAGTGTAGGAGAGAGAATAAAATTCCAGCAATATCTATTTATATATGCCTAGCCAAAAGACTCCTAACTAAAAAAAACTCTAATTCTAATGGAATAAGGAAATTAATTCCTTAATAGAATAAAATACTAATAAGACTCTGTTGGTCCCAAGTGGTATACGAAAAGGTCTAGAAGGGGGCGTTGAATAGACCCTGAAGTCTTTTTCGACTTCTAAAAATTCGTATCACTTTGAAGTATTTGAACGCTCGGAAAGCTTTGAGCGCTGGGTGCGGCGCTTGAGGGATAATGACTTAAGCGCTAATTTCAGGCGCTTGGGAAAAGTTAACTTAGACTTGGTGATTTCAACGCTTACCAAAGTAGGGCAGAGTTTAGTCACTAAATCAGGGTTAGCACTACGGAAGTATTTTATAGCTTAGCGTTCGGTTTGTTAATCAAAAGTAGTCGCTTAGTTGTTTTAAAACTTTATCAGAATGTATGCAATATGAATAGTAAAGCAGTAAAACAGTAAATGCTTAAAGCGGTAAATGACACAAGATATTTGTAAGGTTCACTGGGTGATGTAATCCCAGCTACGTCCTTCTTCTCCTTTTATCAGGGAGGTTTTCCACTATGATGATTATCGAAGAGTCACACAGAGACTTCTACAAAATAGAGGGAAATTGGATATGATCTCGGAACTCCTTGGTCACACAGATTTCAGCTCCACTAAAGACCTTCTATCCCCTTGCTTCTTTCACTCAGAAATGGTGCAAGTTACGCTTGATCTCGGAACTCCTTGGTCACACAGATTTCAGCACCAGTAGAGATCAACTTCAACAAGCTTCTTTTACACAAAAATATTGCTCGTAAGTCAACAAGCTTTCTCACTCAGATGAAAGGTGTTGATGGTTTTGGTCACGGGTTTGTTTGTTTTTGGAAAGTTCAAACAACTTGGAGATATCTCAATGGTAGTGTAGGTTCTTCTTAAAAAGAGGTTTGAGATATGGGTGACTGTCTAGGAATGTATTTGAGAAAGCTTAAAGAGTTTTGGCTCTGGAGTGTATAAGCTCTTTCTAAAAAATTCAGCAACGTTTTTGGACCCTTTTTCTTATTTTTACGTCCAGATGTTTTTCTATATCTGTCTCTATTGTCCTTTTTGCTAAAAAGGTTATTTATAGATTGTTATGAGATTTTGTCCGTTGGACATGGTTGGAATCTCGTTTCCCTAAACATTCCATGAGTTCTGACAATCCTAACTTTGGGTATATTGAATTGGATAGGCATGGTCTTGGTTTCATAAATCTGACAGTCTCGGTCAAAGATATGGCTTGCCCATAAGTTGTAGTGCTTATATTTTAATAGCACTTATCCGACTTTTGATGCATCTTGTTTTATTTCCGTTTGGGAATAATTTTCGTTGATTCATGCATCTTTGATAACTTGGGTTTGAATCTTCAGGTTACGCTTGGAGAACTAGGCGTTTGAGCCTTTGGAGTTTAGGCTTCTTGAAAGTAGTCTTCTTTGTTAATCAGACGCTTGAGAGAGGTCACAATCTTTGCCCGATTCTTTAGACGCTTGTCCTTTCACTTTATCTTTGATAGACTCACTCAGAATTCTATCATTGACTTAGTGTTAAGTACTTGGTCTAAGGTCCATAACAAATCTTGAGCGCTGAGTTCGTAACCCGGGATAGTCTTTTAGCGTTTGACGGACGCTTGAGACTAATCTTTATCTTTACTGTTTCTTTAGACGCTTGATCTTCAACTTCATCACTTGGTAGACTCACACAGAATTCTTCTAGTGATTTAGTATCATATTCTTAGTCTAAACTCTATAAAGATAAAAATACAAGCCTTGTATAAAACCATGAGCTTTCAGGCGCTTACACATTTGTTCTACGAAAGTTTTTATACTTTACATTTCTTGGGGTCTAACATGGAGTCTTATTTGTCATCATCAAAACATCTAACATGAAATTCCTAACAATTTCCCCCTTTTTGATGATGGCAATACCTATTTAGTTCAAGCGTTAGATACCTAAAGTATGAGTTAGCGTAGGTTAGTAAGTTAGTTTGAGCTTCAACGAGATTTTTCAGCTGTAAAATGCATTTTATATATATCTTTCATAGTACAAGCATTTTACAACTGAAATGAAAGAATCATAAGTAAACAAAATCAAGATCGTGATTTGATCTTGTATCTCTTAGTCATTTCAGCACGGATTGCTTCAGTTATCTGATCTTCTAGCGTCATCATCGCTGCATGATCTTTACTGATTATATGTTTGTTTTCTTTTACTTGTCGTGCCTTGAAAGTAATGAGCTGCTTATCCCATTCCTCTGGACTGATGCCTATGTATCGTAAGCAAATTCTGAAGGTTTGGTCAAAGTCAGACATTTTTCGCTCTAAGGCTAAGACTGCTGGATCAGAGGGTTCTGGAATTGACGCTCTGAGAAGAGGAATATCAAATTGTTCAAGCAGTGCTCTTGAATGTAATGGAAGATTTGGATAGAGCACTCTTGGGGTTTCTTTTTTATTGGACGCTCCCACCGAGGTAGTTATCCAAGAAGGATAGGGATACCTTGGCTCTGTACTTAGTGTGATGGAAGTATCAATATGTTGACGCTTGGATGGTGGAGGAGGATCTTGATCTTTAGATGTTGAAGATTTCCTCTTTTCTCCCTTCTTTTCCCCCTTATTGCCATCATCAGTCTGTATGAAATGCTGAGTAAGAAGACTGACTTGAGTAGCAATCTGAGCGACAGAGGCTTCTAGGGTGGTCAGACGCTGGTCGAAGTGTTCTTTCATGACCAGTAGTTGAGCATGATTAGCGTCTGTAAGAGAGGTCTCAAGAGTCGTGAAACGGTGGTTTAGATCATTTGTTAAAGCCACATGACTTGCCTGAGTAGCTGTAGATAGTTGCTGTATTTGAGTGAGGCATTCAGTCATGGATGCTTGAGTGTCGGGAACCGCAGTGCTAACGTGAGGCTTAAAACGGGATGTGTGTTTGAGAGATTCAATAGGTACTTGATAATTAGGATCAAATACTGTTCCTCGAAGCGCTGGGGCACTGTTGGACTCGGTGGATGCAGTAGAGTCGGATTCAGTTGGACTGGGGGAATTAGGCGCTTGAGGTAATTCTAATAAGCGCTCAGGAGCAGGTAACGTGTCAGCTGGTGCTGCAGTAGATTCTGACTCTATACGGCTAAAGTCCGTAAACCGAAAGTCCAAGCTGGCAAACGGCTCATCTGCATATGGATATGTAGCAGTCTGTAGAAGTTCATTCAAATGTAGAGTGGGGAGATAAGTACCTTGAATGAACGTTCTGATAGGACTATCCAGGGCCCTGATATACATTGGCCCGAGGATATCCAGCACATGAGTGGGAAAGATTTTGGAGGGCGCTTGGCAGATGGAGAATAAGGCATCTGGGCAATAGTGTTGTGAGAAGCCAATTAGCCGATCTGTTGGGAGAGTCTTTGGTTTCCGAGAGTCGGGAACGTAGAGCCTGTAATACTCTTCCAAGTATGGGTAGATGGCTGAAGCAAGCGCTTGAGTTCTTTCCAGCAGCGACAAAACAAAATCATAGTGCCTTAAGACTTCTTGTCGAATAGACGGAAGAAGTGGATATCCTCTGTAAGGATTGATCCGAGAGCCATTCCACTGTCGCAGATTTTGTGAAGATTTTGTCGAATAGGGAGACTGGAGGCATAATTGTCATCATGAGAGAAAAGTTGTCTTCACAGTGGTTAGAGGTGAAGTTCAGACAGGACAGGGGAGAAGAACCGCTGGTGGACGCTTGATCAGCAAAGCGTAGAGAAGAGTTAGCCAGTTTGTGCAACGCTTGTCTTAAACAGTGTTCAGGTTGGTGGCGGATCAGAGGTAGCTTCAGAACTGGTCCAAGTCTATGTTGGCGCTGCTTTAGCATGTAGCGTGCAAATTTGGTCTTTTTATCATGAATCCCTATTCTGAACAGATGGGGAGCGCTAACTAATTCTTCAAATTTATACGTGTCACCCATGTAAGCTTCAGCCCATTTTACCTCAGTCATGCAGTACTCAGTTCCTGCATTAAGTATAGCACGAAATCCTTGGTGATGAATATCACAGATGGACTCAAAACGATACCTGTCGGGTTGGTAGTTAGCGTTCCAGACGCAGTCAAAATAGGCATCGACTTCTAGTTGAATCATCTCGGTCAGTGAAGCTGGACGCTCACCGGCATGTACTCCTTTATTCTTCCACAAGAGGAGAGGATTAGCTGAGCGCTTGTTTTCCATGCTATTTACCAGTGTTGGGGAGTGAGAATAGCCTTCTCTGTTTAGTAGCTTTTCCGTTGGGTTCACAAGCTTATCCTGACGCTCATAGACTCTGATGTTGTAGTCTCGGAGAGCGAGGCCAGGGGGTTTGCGTGTCCCACAGTCCAGAGAAGAAGCTTTATCAGCTGGGGTCAATGCTGGGTTAGATAGAGTGTTGTGTACAGCTAGATCAAATTTTATGATTTTGGCGATATCATTCTCAGCATTGATAAGACTTTCTTCATTATATCCTGTAGGTAGGAAAGGTTCTGCGGGCGCTGGAGGGAAATAATTGACGGAGTGATCGATGGTCTTGAAGGGATCCAGCTTGAATAAATGTCGATGTATCACAACGTCGTTAGCATCGCTCTGACCTTCTGAGCGTGCCTCTGTTGTACTTGGTAATGCAAGCAATGGTTGAACCCCTGGGATTTCAGGTTCATCAGGCTCGAGATTTGTAGAGTTGATGGCAGCTTCATGGGCGATGGCCACAATATTGGCCATATCAACATCCAGATGGACATCAACTGGTGGTTCAAAGGATGATATCGAAGTAGCAGCTATGGCTTGGTCGCTTGGAGTGTGTGTAGCCTTAGAAGAAATGGCAGTAGTTGGACGCTTACGTCTCTTGAAGATACGCTTCACATTTATCCCTTCGGCTGGGGACGCTTGAGTCTGTGGAACAGCTGGTTCTCCAAAGTCGATATTTTTGAGGACCTTTTCCAGATCCTTCCGACTAATGAGGGGTATAGAGTCCTCGTCTTCTTCATCACTTTTGATAGGTTGAGCCTTGGGCTTTCGAGGAGCCCGTTTCTTTGTGACAGTGGGACGCTTCACATTACGTTTAGCCTTCTCCTGATCTGGGCGCTTAGCCTCCTCATTTGATGCTGCACGTACAACTTGACGCTCAGAGAGAGGTCTAGCAGCACCTCCAACCTTGGGTGGATTGAAGAGATTGTTGATGATTCTTGGCCCATAGAACTTATGCTTGGCCACGGCGACTCCTGCTGAAGAGGTGCACTTTGCTCGGAAGATTAGATCACTTAAAACTAGGCCATAAGGTCTGTTTGAAGTGCGTACACTGTCTCTGAATCGGCAGAATATATAGGCGCTCCAGTTGATTTTTATCTTGAGCAAGATAGCAGTCATCATCTGGAACTGGATTGGGCTGATTTTGTCAAAGGTTCCTACTCTGCATTCAATGTTTTTACTGCAGAAATCAGCTAAGACTCGATACCTGTTCACTATATCTTTCTTCTCAAAGTACGGTTTGTATGGAACACCATCGTAGGCGCTAATCTGAGTCCAGCCTTCTTGAATTTGTTCCTCAGTGATAGTGTCTAAAGTCGCTCCTCTATTTTGGGCAATAGAGGCCGCAGAGAGAGTGAACGTCTTTGATTCCGTCTTGAGGGCAGGAAACAAACAGGTGATGGAAGTCTCATCGTCAGACAAACTAGCATTTCTCCAGAAAAATTCTAATTCTTCAGGAAACATGTACGAGTGTTTGGTAAGAAATTTCTGAAGCCCAGCCTCTGCTATCCGTTAAATCAATTTGGGGGTTTTCATAGAGAAACTTTCAATCGATTATAACGCCTTCAGTGACCTTAACAATAACTTCAGTGGTTCCAGCAGTAGCTTTCTTGGGCGCCATTAGTGAGAAGTAGACAGAGATTAAGAATGAAAACTTTGTTTTTGAGAGAGAGAGATTTTTCTTGCACGAATGAAGGAGATTGTAAGAGAGATTATGTTCTGCAGAAGGTGTGTTTTGAAATACTACAATTTGAATGTTTTTGTGTTTGAAGGTTGAGATGTTAACACGTGGAGGAGTATAAATCTCAGCCATTAAAATACGACTGTGGACGTGAATTTAGATTTAATAAGTTAGTAACAACCACATATACTATTTTGACGTCCGACTAAAAGTTTGAAACAGAGACTTTTGATATACTGAAAGTGATACGTGTGCCCATGAAAAGCGGACACATATTTTATGAAAACTGTTCGGGAACCATAATTTTGAACAACTATTCAAATACCCGCCAAAAATTTGTTAGAGCGTCCGGACCTATTCAGAAGAGAATGACGCTTGAAACAATTCAGTGTTATGTTGACGCTTTGAGAATCTTGAGGTTCTCTTTCAAGTAACATTTTGTGCTTGAGCGGTCATCGTAACATATAGAATTATTCTTTTCAGGGTATGTATGAGGACACAGTTTCCCAGTACTTATCATTATGTCTTGGTAGTAGTGTTTTACTTTTGGTTTAAAATATTCAGCGCTGGTTGTATTCGTCTAAGATACATGGTAATTGTACTTACGCGTGTACATGTGCTGAACCATCTTTGAAAAACGTGATGAGTACCCATGGGTTTTCTTGAGCGAAAGGTGAGGAATGTCAAGTCAGCATTAATTGCATTGATTGACTAATCCACTTTCTCGTTTTAGCGTAGGGTAATGTACGCTTGCTTTTAAAGGATCTTTTTACTAAGCGCTTTAGCTGGGAATAAAGCTAAGCGTTCAGTTTATTTTGAAAGAAGTACAGACGCTAAGAAAGATTTGTGTAATAAGCGTCCGAATGATTTAAGTGTATGGTGCTAAGTGCGTATGACCGATGCAAGGGAAAACATTTTTGTCATATTCACTTAAGTATAGTTAGCTCTTTTAAGGTTCCCCCTATGTAGGTTCCCCATAAATTACATAAAATAAAGTGAATTCCCCCTAAATTTCATGCCTAACAAAAGTATGATGTTTCGAATGATTAAGCATTTAGATCAATCATACCTAGTTCACTTCTTAAAGTGAGAAAACGTTGTTCGTTAAGCGCTTTGGTGAAGATATCTGCCAGTTGCTTTTCTGTACCAATGAAGTGCATGGAGATATCTTTCTTTTGAACGTGGTCACGTAGAAAGTGATAGCGAATGTCAATGTGTTTGGTTCTAGAGTGAAGAACTGGATTTTGAGTCATTGCTAAGGCGCTTTGATTGTCACAATGGATAGGAGTTGGATCTAGGATTATTCCATAATCTCTAAGTTGTTGCCTCATCCAAAGGATCTGTGCACAACAGCTTCCAGCGGCTACATACTCAGCTTCAGCGGTGGAAGTAGCGATGGACTGTTGCTTCTTACTATGCCATGAAATTAGTCTATCACCTAGAAATTGACATGTTCCACTAGTACTTTTTCTATCTATTTTGCATCCTGCAAAATCTGCATCTGAATAACCAATTAGTTCAAAAGGAGAATCCCTAGGATACCATAAGCCCACATTTTGTGTGCCTTTTAGGTACTTAAGGATCCTTTTAGCAGCAATTAAGTGTGATTCTCTAGGATCAGCTTGAAATCGTGCACACATGCATACTGAGAACATAATATCAGGTCTACTAGCTGTAAGATAAAGAAGTGATCCAATAATACCTCTATAGTTAGTGATATCAATTTTCTTTCCATTATCATCTCTATCTAGCTTAAGCGTTTGGCTCATTGGAATTTTTGAAGGTGATGCATTTTCCATACCAAATTTCTTGATCATATCTCTAGTATATTTAGTTTGGTTTATGAATATGCCATTAGGGAGTTGTTTAACTTGTAATCCTAGGAAGAAAGTTAATTCACCCATCATGCTCATTTCAAATTGATCTTGCATCATTTTCGAAAATTTCTCACATAGACGCTTATTGGTAGATCCAAATATAATATCATCAACATAAATTTGAACTAGGAGAATATCTTCATTATGGGTAATTTTGAATAACGTTGTGTCAACGCTGCCTTTTGAAAAGCCTTTACCTATAAGGAAGATAGAAAGAGTGTCATACCATGCTCTTGGTGCTTGTTTAAGACCATAAAGTGCCTTGTCCAATTTGTAAACCATACTTTTCCCATGGTTGTTGATGAATCCTGGTGGTTGCTCCACATATACTTCTTCTTGGAGTTTACCATTCAGAAATGCACTCTTTACGTCCATTTGATACACTGTAAATTTGTTAAATGCTGCAAACGCTAGAAACATGCGGATTGCTTCAAGACGGGCAACTGGAGCGTATGTTTCATCAAAGTCGATGCCCTCTTCTTGACAGTATCCCTGAGCTACGAGTCTGGCTTTGTTTCTAATCACAATCCCATTCTCATCCATTTTGTTTCTATAGACCCATCTAGTTCCAATGACCCCTTGGTGGGTTGGTCTTGGTACTAGCGTCCATACCTCATTTCTTTCAAATTGGTTTAGCTCTTCTTGCATGGCTTCTATCCAACTTGGATCGTTAAGCGCTTCATCCACTTTCTTTGGTTCCATTTGAGATAGGAAGCTTGCAAACATGGCCTCATTTATTGTAGCGGCTCTGTTCTAACAGGTGCTCCAATATCTCCAATAATTAGTTCTGGTGGATGGTCTCTGAGCCATTTTCTGTCTGGTTGGAACGGGTTAAGAGATTGATCTAACGCTTGATTAAACTGTGCAGGCGCTTGACCAATTCCTTGCGTAGGCGCTTCAGTGTTTATAGTTTGAGTTTGCTCTTGATGAACATTCCCTTCATGATCATCAGCGTTTCTTGCAATATCATCGTTGATGTCTTTACGAGTAATCTTAGGATTAGGTACAATGATTTCATTATCTTCATCAATATCACTATCATCACACAGATTGATTTGTGACGCTTGTTGAGATAAATCTTCAATTCCTGCATCATTAATATTAACCTTACTCGGTTCTTGGTTAGCATCATCAAACACAACATGAATGGATTCTTCAACCTTCGATTTGATCTTATTTAAGATGCGAAAGCTCTTTCCATTTTTGGCGTATCCTAGAAAGATTCCTTCATCTGCTTTAGGATCAAATGTCTTTAGGCTTTGGGATCCATTGTTATGAATGAAACATTTTGAACCAAATACATGAAAGTATGAAACATTCGGCTTACGTCCTTCCATAACTCATATGGAGTCTTTTCATGTTGCTTGTTGATCATACACCGGTTCTGAGTGTAGCAAGCAGTGTTGATAGCTTCGGCCCAAAACCTTTGAGGCAGCTTAGACTCGGCTAACATAGTCCTAGCGGCTTCTTTAAGCGTTCTGTTCTGTCGCTCGGCAACTCCATTTTGTTGAGGTGTTCTAGGCGCTGAATACTCATGAAGTATTCCAAAGTCTTTACAAAATTTCTCAACAATATGGTTAGTAAATTCAGTTCCTCTATCACTTCTAATTCTTGTCACTTTTAGATCTTTTGAGTTTTGTAGTTGACGAATTAGAGAGGTGAGCTTGGCACTAGTTTCATCTTTAGATGCTAAAAATTCTACCCATGTATAGCGTGAGAAATCATCAACTATTACTAGTGAATACTTTTTACCACTAACGCTCATGATTTGAATAGGACCAAACAAATCTAAATGTAGTAATTCAAGTATTCGAGAGGTCGATAGATGAAGCTTCTTCTTAAAAGATGATTTAACTTGTTTACCCATTTGACAAGCATCACATAAGCGATCTTTATTAAAGGAACCTTTAGGTAATCCCTCTACGAGATTTAGAGATATTAATTGAGAGATTGCCTTGAAGTTGAGGTGATTCATTTTTCTGTGCCATAACCAACCTAATTCGTTTTGATTCTTAGCTACAAAACATGTAGGGTTGTTATCTAATGTTGAATCCCAATCTACTAAGTATACATTGTTTGTTCTTCTTCCTTTTAATTTAGTAGATCCTGTCTTAACATCGATTATCTCGCACAAGTCACTAGAAAATTTAATTTCAAAGCCTTTATCACAAAATTGACTTATGCTTAGGAGATTATGTTTAAGACCCTCAACATAGTATACATCATTGATCATGATGTTTCCCCTATGCATGATACCTATACCTTTAGTTTTACCTTTAGAATTATCACCGAATATAACTTGAGGACCATTGGTTGCACGATAGTTGATCAAGAGATCCTTTGATCCAGTCATGTGTCTCGACGACCCACTATCTATGTACCAAATTGAGGTATCGGTGTTGGCTCTAGGTACCTGCATTCAAAGGGCAGTTCTAGTTCTTCTTAGGTACCCATTTTGTTTTGGGTCCTTCTTTGTTAGTAACGTTAGTCTGAATTAGAATCTTCGGAACCCACATTTGCCTTGTCTTCATTTTGGGAAGATTGGCCTTTTTGGGTTTCGGTTTGTGTTGTGTGTGCTCTTTAGGTGTATGGTAATATCCTTGATAATAGCAATAATCACAATCATAATCATGGTTATCATAGTGTCGATAATATGATCTAGATCTTTGCGGATATTGACATTGGTATTTCCTTGATATTGGCTTAGGATGCACTTTTGGTGCTAGACGCTTAGCGTTTGATTTACTTGTAGAAGGTTTTTCCTTAGCCCTTCGAGCGCTTGGATATACTTTCTTTTGTAGATCATTTACTTTGGTCTTTCTTTTGACTGAGCCAGTGTTAGCTTTTTCATTTGGTCTAATACCAATATTCTGAGTCTCATTCAGCGTTTGTCTGTTTGAGCTTTCTCCAACAAAGGTTACACCTTTTCCTCTGTTGGTTGATATAACCACAGACGCTTTGGTTTTGTGACCAGATTTATCACAACCTAAACCGGTCTTTTCACCAAATGCTCTGGTTATTTTAGTCACATTATCTAGCGTTCTAGAAGCTTTTGATAATGATGAGATAAGCTGCTCTGATTTAGCAAGTTTAGCGATCAATTCAGCTTCTCTCTTGACTATTATATCAATATCACCTTTTAATTGAATAATTTCACTCTCAAGCGCTTGGTTTTTCTCAATGCACTGTTGCTGAATTTGCAACTCTGCTTTGAGCGTCACTTTGTCGCTTTTGAGCGCTGAGATGATGTAAAGGTGATTTTGAAATATTTTTGCGGCTTCTTGACAATCATTATAATATTCTTTCACTTTGTCAAGTAATTCATCATAAGAAAGAGGATGATGCAGATCAGTGGTTACCTCAGATGGTAAATCATTAGATGCTTCATTATTTCTTGCCATGAGACAAACGAATGCTGAATCCTTTGATGGTTCATCATCGCTGCTTTCATCTGATGATTCCAAGTCCTCTTCAGGAGTATAGAGAGGTTCTGATTCTGCTAGCAAGCCTTGTTGTCTTAGATTGCTCCTGAATTGGTTTCTATCCGTGTGATCTTGCTTTGTAGGTTTAGACACATTTGGATATGGGCAATTAACTTGGAAGTGCCCTGGTCTCCTGCAGTTGTAACAGAGATTGGTCTTCATCTTTTGTTCGTTTGTTAATCTTGTGGATCGCTGGTTTAACGCTGCTGGTATTGAGAGATCTTGCTGAGAGGGAGTTTGATATTGAATTGGCGCTCGGGAGGGAGACGCAGGATAGTGAGACGCTTGATGTGAATTTTGTCCTGGGTGCTTAGGACTATTTCCCTTCTTTTCATATTTCAGGAATTTCCTGAATCTATTTAGAAGCGCCAGTTCTTCTTCCTCACTTATATCCGAGTCTTTTTCTTTGATAGATTTTCCTTTGATTGATGCCATTAGCGCTCCAGATTCGATCACTGGATTACTTACTGCATCACTGGCCAAATTCAGCTCAAACTCAAATGCTTTGAGTTCTGAAAAAGCATCTTCTGGAGTTAGGCTGTCCAGATTGTTTGATTCTCTCATTGCAGTTGTTTTCATCAAGAATCTGCTTGGGAGACTTCTAAAGATTTTGACCACTGTTTCTCGTTTTTGTAGCTCCATTCCTAGAGATGTTAGTTCAGTGACAAGAGCTGTAAACCTCATGTCTAATTGCTCTAGCGTCTCATTAGGTAGCATCTTGAAGCCGTTGAATTTTTCTTTGGCAATTGATAATTTGTTTTCCTTTATTTGTGCTGAGCCACCACAAATAGTAGCCAACTTATCCCAAATTTCTTTAGTTGTATTGCATGATTTGACTTTGTTGAATAAGTTGTCATTGTCACCAATGGCTGTGTATAATGCATTCCGACCGACATTGTCTAGATTGGCTCGTCGACGCTCATCGGTGGACCATTCTTGTTTGGGCTTCTCCACATAACCATCAGGTGTTTCTTCTGTGGCTTCGGGCGCTCTGGTGATAACTTTGTATATTTTGATTGGCCCATCTGAAATGATATCACACATTTCATCATCACATGAACACAAATAAGTAAACGCTTTGACCTTCCAAGAGTCATAATTTGACTCGGTCAACTTGGGAACTTTAGAGAATGCCATGAAGAATTTAAAGTAATTTTAAAGCGACTATATATATATATATATATATATATATATATATATTTTAAAAAAAAATGGATCTGAACAAGCAGTTACGCTTGGAAACGCTTAGGTTTCAACTTCAACCGCTCTGATACCACTTGTTGGTCCCAAATGGTATACGAAAGGGTCTAGAAGGGGGGGGGGTTGAATAGACCCTGAAGTCTTTTTCGACTTCTAAAAATTCGTATCACTTTGAAGTATTTGAACGCTCGGAAAGCTTTGAGCGCTGGGTGCGGCGCTTGAGGGATAATGACTTAAGCGCTAATTTCAGGCGCTTGGGAAAAGTTAACTTAGACTTGGTGATTTCAACGCTTACCAAAGTAGGGCAGAGTTTAGTCACTAAATCAGGGTTAGCACAGCGGAAGTATTTTATAGCTTAGCGTTCGGTTTGTTAATCAAAAGTAGTCGCTTAGTTGTTTTAAAACTTTATCAGAATGTATGCAATATGAATAGTAAAGCAGTAAAACAGTAAATGCTTAAAGCGGTAAATGACACAAGATATTTGTAAGGTTCACTGGGTGATGTAATCCCAGCTACGTCCTTCTTCTCCTTTTATCAGGGAGGTTTTCAACTATGATGATTATCGAAGAGTCACACAGAGACTTCTACAAAATAGAGGGAAATTGGATATGATCTCGGAACTCCTTGGTCACACAGATTTCAGCTCCACTAAAGGCCTTCTATCCCCTTGCTTCTTTCACTCAGAAATGGTGCAAGTTACGCTTGATCTCGGAACTCCTTGGTCACACAGATTTCAGCTCCAGTAGAGATCAACTTCAACAAGCTTCTTTTACACAAAAATATTGCTCGTAAGTCAACAAGCTTTCTCACTCAGATGAAAGGTGTTGATGGTTTTGGTCACGGGTTTGTTTGTTTTTGGAAAGTTCAAACAACTTGGAGATATCTCAATGGAAGTGTAGGTTCTTCTTAAACAGAGGTTTGAGATATGGGTGACTGTCTAGGAATGTATTTGAGAAAGCTTAAAGAGTTTTGGCTCTGGAGTGTATAAGCTCTTTCTAAAAAATTCAGCAACCTTTTTGGACCCTTTTAGGGTTTAGGCGTCCAGATGTTTTTCTATATCTGTCTCTATTGTCCTTTTTGCTGAAAAGGTTATTTATAGATTGTTATGAGATTTTGTCCGTTGGAATCTCGTTTCCCTAAACATTCTATGAGTTCTGACAATCCTAACTTTGGGTATATTTAATTGGTTAGGCATGGTCTTGGTTTCATAAATCTGACAGTCTCGGTCAAAGATATGGCTTGCCCATAAGTTGTAGTGCTTATATTTTAATAGCACTTATCCGACTTTTGATGCATCTTGTTTTATTTCCGTTTGGGAATAATTTTCGTTGATTCATGCATCTTTGATAACTTGGGTTTGAATCTTCAGGTTACGCTTGTAGAACTAGGCGTT
The DNA here is from genome assembly GCA_019426215.1 of Buddleja alternifolia. NCBI lineage: Eukaryota > Viridiplantae > Streptophyta > Magnoliopsida > Lamiales > Scrophulariaceae > Buddleja > Buddleja alternifolia. Next base: position 41,773,378 of record CM033392.1, read on the forward strand.
TGAGCCTTTGGAGTTTAGGCTTCTTGAAAGTAGTCTTCTTTGTTAATCAGACGCTTGAGAGAGGTCACAATCTTTGCCCGATTCTTTAGACGCTTGTCCTTTCACTTTATCTTTGATAGACTCACTCAGAATTCTATCATTGACTTAGTGTTAAGTACTTAGTCTAAGGTCCATAACAAATCTTGAGCGCTGAGTTCGTAATCCGGGATAGTCTTTTAGCGTTTGACGGACGCTTGAGACTAATCTTTATCTTTACTGTTTCTTCAGACGCTTGATCTTCAACTTCATCACTTGGTAGACTCACACAGAATTCTTCTAGTGATTTAGTATCATATTCTTAGTCTAAACTCTATAAAGATAAAAATACAAGCCTAGTATAAAACCATGAGCTTTCAGGCGCTTACACATTTGTTCTACGAAAGCTTTTATACTTTACATTTCTTGGGGTCTAACATGGAGTCTTATTTGTCATCATCAAAACATCTAACATGAAATTTCTAACAGACTCCAAAAAAATAGGAGAGCTCCTACAAAATAGGAAAGCTCCTACACTACACTTCACTTGTCTTCTTCTTTTTCTCCATCTTTTTCTTCATTTATGAACTTTCACCTATCAAAATAGAAAATCATAATAAATATCTCCTATCTAAACTCAAATACCAATAAAAGAATAAAGGAATTCTATGAAAAATATGCATAAAATGCACACTAACAGTTTCGAAACTCTAATTTCTTTAATCGATTGATTTCGATTGATTTAACGGTAAAAAAAGTAGCAAAAACTCAAAGAAGGTTAAGAATCGATGTACCGCTCTGGTACCATGTTAAGATGATGGAAATCTCCATGGATGAAACTTTTGTGATGATACGTGCAGAGAGAAAAAACTATGCAGAGAGATAGAGAGAAATCTGATTAATTTTTTTTATTATCAATTGTTCTAAAAATAAAGTACAAAAGTCCAAGTATTTATACTTAAAAGGACTGGAGCAACTAACAATAATAATAAAAGGGGTAAATTATATCCAACCTCCCTGTGATATACGTTATTATCATTCCACCTCGCTCTGAAAAAAACATTATCATGTTAACCCCCTGTGAAAATATAAATGATGCACACTACCTCCCTCAAATATTTTTGCCTGTAAAAAATTCTATAAAGACTAAAATACCCTTACGTATTGAAAATATTTACACTAATATTTACTCTAATTTTTTATATGATTTCTATTATTTTATATTTTAATATTTATTTACCTTTTTAGTTTAATTTCAATTTTCATCTTCTTCTTCCCCATCTTCATTCACCATTACCGGTCAACCCCTCCACCTTCCAAGTTCCATCCACCGTTGCCACCGCCGTTACCACCGCCGTACCGCCAGTCTCCAGTCGGCCCCATTATCACCGCTACTCCTGCCGCCAACTCTGCCTTTACAGATCTGGCTGCCACCACCTCCATTTTCAGATCGAGCCGCCGTCAGTTTTGGGGTGGGCTTGGGGCTAGTGTGACGTAACCGACTTAGTATACAACTATACATATATACATATATACATACAATCGGCACTGGCGAAGAGAGAGCTCCAGTGTCCTTTTCCGGTCGAGTATAGTGTAGAGACACACACACACACACACACATATATATATAATATATATATATATCTATATAGATACACAGAGAGAGAGAGTAAGATATATAGAAATGAAGAGACGAAGCGTGAAAAGCTCCGTCAGTTTATCGAGGCAACCGGCGGCGGCGAGTAACAGCGGCGATAGTAAGAGGAAGGCGAAGTTGATGGCGTACGAAGAGTTTTCGGAGTATCAGAAATGGCGGAGACGGCTTGGATGAAATACGGCATCCCCAAGCCCACCGCTGACCACCGATCACCTGCAATTACAAGTTTGGGGGCTAAAATGGTTGGGCTTGGGTGGCGTTGATAAGTCCATATTTTACAGTATTTTATGCTCCATTGTAATATGATTTGATCGTTACTTCGATCATTTTTTATCCCTCATAATGCTTTGATTGGTATATATTTTGTTTTGTAGGATAAAAGTTGATTTACGCATGAAAGACGAGAAAAGAGATCCAAATTGAGCTTGAAATTGAAGAAAGAAACAAAAGAAGATAGTTGACGAAAGATTTTACACAATGCTCATATATAAATGAGGTTTTCGTCCTCTTACAGGCCGAATCATACTAAGGTTTCTTCTTCAATATTGTAGATCTATTTCTTAGCTTCGCGTCGCAACTTGAATCAACTCAATCCAACATTTGTAGAGAGATTTATGATCAAAATACGAAAGCTGTGAATTCTGCGTCAGAGGACCGCGGTCTGATAAGAGTTTGTGCCGCGGTCCAATTCTCCCGAAACCCTAAAATTAAGTCCGCCGTTTTCTCCCTTTATAACACACTTTTCTCTTGGAAAACAGTAAGAAATGCTCAAAAACAACAATGGGAAGCCATGGGAAGTCCTAAGGAAGCTTGAAGAGCCATCATCATCCTCATCATCATCATTTTCATCATCAAAGCTTGGATTCACACTTTATAATAGGGAGTAATTCAACTCTTTCTCTTGATTAGTATTTCAATTATGTCTTGTAGAGTTTTTGAATTACTTGTTGTTGTAAGTATGAGCTAAGCATCTTTGTGGTTGGGTTATGTGAATACTTTGTGATGTTTTGTGTTTAATGAATGATTAATTTCCGGATTTATTACATTCTTGTTACATGTTTGATTTTATGCTTAATGCTTTCACATGAATGATCACCATGTGTTTGATATAATGCTTTGTCTTGAGACCGAGAGGAGATAGATAAAGGGAGATCGAAAAATCAAACATCATAACGTAACAATTGACTAGAGATAGAATCGATTGCGTTGTGTGGATTTTTGTGATAAGATGACCCGATTGAATGTAGGATCTTCGTAAACAAGGAATTCCTTTGAACCTAAATGCATGTTAGTTAATTCAATCTTCACTATAGAGATATAGGAAGTTGTTAACTAGTATAGGCTTGTTATTTCAAGATATTGGATAATAAATACATTAGGGGGTTTCGCCATAACAAGAGCGTTCTAAAAATCCGGATAATTGAGAGTTCATGAACATAGAATAGAACATAGTAGGATTATAACCCAATCACTTCTTTCCATTTGAGTTATTACCTTGATAATCATTTTAGTTATCTTTAGTTATTTTCATAGTATAAACACATATCATCTTATAAATTGATTTAGCTTAGAAATAGGTAATATAGCAATTACGAGCATTGAATCCAATTGTCCCTGTGGAGACGATACACCCCGGGCTAAATAGTCCAGTTTATTACTTTGCACGACCTAGTATACTTGCTAGGATTTTGCGTGTCAAGTTTTTGGCGCCGTTGCCGGGGACAATTGCGTTATTTGATATTGTAATTCACTTATCTTCTCTAAGACTAAGTTGCTGTTTTTGTGTTTCTAGTTGCTATTTTTGTGTTTTAAGTTTCTGTTTTTGTGTTTCAAGTTGCTGTTTTTGTGTTTTTAGTTGCTGGTTTTGTGTTTTAAGTTGCTGTTTTTGTGTTTTTAGTTGTTGGTTTTGTGTTTTAAGTTGCTGTTTTTGTGTTTTTTGTTGCTGTTTTTGTGTTGTAAGTTGCTATTTTTGTGTTTCAAGATGCTGTTTTTTGTTTTTTTAGTTGTTGGTTTTGTGTTTTAAGTTGCTGTTTTTGTTTTTTATTAAGTTGCTATTTTTGTTTTTTTTAGTTGTAGTTTTGTTATGTTTTTTTTATTTTTTTTAATTCTTGAATAGATGAGCATCAATGACTTTTATTGGTCAAAACAAGGATGGGATGAAGGTGCCGAGTACGGGAGTCGAGTGCAAGATTTATGTTCGTGGTGTGGAGACGCTCATCATAGCGATTATTGTCAACACGGATGGAGAAGTCAGCAAGACTTGCCATTGAGTTATTATGTTATGAGAGATTCACAAGCATACCTGCAACAAGATAGGTCCCCCTTTCTAATGCAGGGAGAATTTGAATCGGCTAACTTTCAGAACCATGGGGATTATCAGCAACAATGTGATAGGGACCCAAGTTTTGAGGAGTTGATGATCCAATGGATGAAGTCGAACGATGAGCGGTCTCAAAATCTCGAAGCATCTATAATGGAATTGCAAACACAACTCAACCAACTTTCCAACTTATTGGCAGAGAGATCATCGGACACTTCTCAGAGTGGCACAGAGGAGAATGATGAGGTATCTGATACAGAAGTTGAACAAGTTAATGATTCGACACCACATTGTCTACAACCCATTGCTACACCAGCACTACCTTCAGAATCTATGTGTTGTGAAGTAGATACAGCATCACTGGAGCACCTTCAATTCAGCATAGGGATCCCAAAATCCACTCCATCAAATGACCAAGAAAAAGCATCAGAAATATTCAAGAATCCAATGCCACCTACCATCACATCTCTTGATTTCTTAAGAATGTGCATCAATAACCAGAGAGCTAGAGTGGTGGAGGTTGAAGACAAAGTTTACAACTTTAGTGGCCCGTTCGAGGCATACACTAAGAACCCAAGTGATACTACGGTTGAGAATGAGGAGATCCGAAGATATACAAGTCACTGGGATATATCACCACTAAAGTTGTCAGAATCAAGGCTCAGGGAGTTAGGCCTGGCCACATACTTATTAAAACCATCAATGGAAAACTCCCCATCTTTAAAATTCACTTTTAGTTATTTACAATTTTATTACATTTTTATAAAAGTGAATCTGAGCTCATATCTTAGTTTTTCAGGATTTGTGAATGTGATGGGAAATGAGAAGCCTTTACGCAATTGGAAAAAGCACAAAAAGGCTCATCTATACAAAGTTGGCATTGCTCCTTATGATCCATCATGAGCAGTGCAAGGGAGTCGAGCTACCGACTTTAAACAAGCGCTTCGTGGGAGGCAACCCACGTTTTACATGCTTTCTTTCATTTCCGTTATTTTTTTTATTTTATTTTGTTTTGTTTCTTTTGTTTTAAGTGTTCTAAGTTGTTTTGATGATGCTTTTTGTCTCTTCTTGTTTTTCTAACTTCACAGATGGCTAGGCTTTATTGTCAGATTCTTCGCTTTGTTGCTCTTTCGCTTTTTGGACATCACTTAGCTTCAAACATCAGGGACGTCTTTCCTTCCTTTACTTTACATTTGTATGTTCGCTCATTGGGGACAATGTGCTAGATTAGTTGGGGGGTGGGGTAGACATCCTAATTTTATTGTGATGTGGTGATATGGTGTAACTTGTACTCATTTGTTAAGTTTCATGCTTGATTTGGGATTAGAAAACTGTGATAGTCAATGATTTCATATTCATGATTTGTTATACTTTTGCTTGGAGCATGATTCGTTTGAGTGTCTCTACTTCATCTAAGATGAAATCATTTGTCGTATTTTATATGTGAAAGCCTTTTTAGCCATGCTTATGTGAATTGTTGAGGATTTAAAGCATTGAGCGTTCAATTTTGTCAACTTTGAAATGTGTGTTGAGTGTGCGAAGTCATGAAATGATTTAGGCCATCTTTCATTTTCTTTAACCTTACAATTGGCCTTCACGATATTACATAATCTCTAGACCTTATTTTGAGCCGTATTGATAAGAATCGAGTGTGTTTAGCACACTAAAAACCACCATTCGATTTTCTTTCGCAAGCCACACCAACCACCCTTTAGCCTAAAAGAAAGAAAAACAAAGTCTATTTCCCAAGTAAGAGAGCATATAACTTCATATCATTTGGCTTTAATTTGGGTTTATGCTTTGTTTTGGGTGTCGAATCTCATGGATTAATGGGTTAAAAGGTGTGTTTGTTCTTGATGATTTTGAAAAATTTTGAGGTCTTGAGTTTATGTGAAATCAAGAGAGGAAAAAGAAATGTTGTAAGTTGGCTAAAGAGTCGAGACATTGGAAGTTACCGAAAAATATATTATGTGAGCTCTCTCTCGACTTGGCTACGAACTGAGCTTCAATGTGATTTATTTGGTTTGGGAATCATTTTTCCACCCTTAGCATCAAAAGAAACAAGTTTTGAGGTTATGAGTTCAAGGGGAAAAGAAATCAAAAAGCTATAAGTGGCGAGATGTGGAGATTTATTCGGTTGATAAGTGAGTGTTTAGCTCGATGATATTGAGTTGTATGTTTTCTTGAGTTTAGTCACTTTATCCATATATTCCCGTCCAAGCCATTACCTAGCCTTACGTTACAAGCCAAAAAGACCTTTTGATCTTGACTTTCACATTTCATGCACACCGATAGGTTAACAAGTTTTGAAGTGTTTTAATGTTTTTATTATCTAATGAGTTTGCATAATCTTGTTTAAAGTGTGCTCTTGGCATAAAAATGGATATGGAGTTCATGATTTTGAGATGGAATCGAAGATGTTTTGGAGGCTTTCAAATTGTTGAGTGTTCTAGGTAAAGTGTAACTTATCATAATCATTTTCGAGGGTTTAATTCGTGTACGTGCTTGATAATTGAGACATAAAACCTTTCAAGATCCCAAAGCAAGTTGTAAAATCTGAACTTATGAGTACTTGTTCGCCATTTATTGATCGAGACGATCATAGCCTAGTTGGGGGGTAGTTGATAAGTCCATATTTTATAGTATTTTATGCCCCATTGTAATATGATTTGATCGTTACTTTGATCATTTTTTATCCCTCATAATGCTTTGATTGGTATATATTTTGTTTTGTAGGATAAAAGTTGATTTACGCATGAAAGACGAGAAAAGAGATCCAAATTGAGCTTGAAATTGAAGAAAGAAACAAAAGAAGATAGTTGACGAAAGATTTTACACAATGCTCATATATAAATGAGGTTTTCGCCCTCTTACAGGCCGAATCATACTAAGGTTTCTTCCTCAATATTGTAGATCTATTTCTTAGCTTCGCGTAGCAACTTGAATCAACTCAATCCGACATTTGTAGAGAGAGTTATGATCAAAATACGAAAGCTGTGAATTCTGCGTCAGAGGACCGCGGTCTGATAAGAGTTTGTGCCGCGGTCCAATTCTCCCGAAGCCCTAAAATTAAGTCCGCCGTTTTCTCCCTTTATAACACACTTTTCTCTTGGAAAACAGTAAGAAATCCTCAAAAACACCAAGGGGAAGCCATGGGAAGTCCTAAGGAAGCTTGAAGAGCCATCATCATCCTCATCATCATCATTTTCATCATCAAAGCTTGGATTCACACTTTATAATAGGGAGTAATTCAACTCTTTCTCTTGATTAGTATTTCAATTATGTCTTGTAGAGTTGTTGAATCACTTGTTGTTGTAAGTATGAGCTAAGCATCTTTGTGGTTGGGTTATGTGAATACTTTGTGATGTTTTGTGTTTAATGAATGATTAATTTCCGGATTTATTACATTCTTGTTACATGTTTGATTTTATGCTTAATGCTTTCACATGAATGATCACCATGTGTTTGATATAATGCTTTGTCTTGAGACCGAGAGGAGATAGATAAAGGGAGATCGAAAAATCAAACATCATAACGTAACAATTGACTAGAGATAGAATCGATTGCGTTGTGTGGCTTTTTGTGATAAGATGACCCGATTGAATGTAGGATCTTCGTAAACAAGGAATTCCTTTGAACCTAAATGCATGTTAGTTAATTCAATCTTCACTATAGAGATATAGGAAGTTGTTAACTAGTATAGGCTTGTTATTTCAAGAGATTGGATAATAAATACATTAGGGGGTTTCGCCATAACAAGAGCGTTCTAAAAATCCGGATAATTGAGAGTTCATGAACATAGAATAGAACATAGTAGGATCATAACCCAATCACTTCTTTCCATTTGAGTTATTACCTTGATAATCATTTTAGTTATCTTTAGTTATTTTCATAGTATAAACACCTATCATCTTATAAATTGATTTAGCTTAGAAATAGGTAATATAGCAATTACGAGCATTGAATCCAATTGTCCCTGTGGAGACGATACACCCCGGGCTAAATACTCCACTTTATTACTTTGCACGACCTAGTATACTTGCTAGGATTTCGCGTGTCAGGCGGTTTTGGGGCTGAAATAGGATGGTGGTGGTTTTGGGGCTGAAATGGTGAAAATGGTGGTGGGTTTGGGGATGAAGTGGTTGCGAAGTACAACACAGCGGCGGCGGCGGCGGAACAGTGCTGATGGAGGATTTGTATTTACAGGGATATATATATATACACACACACTTATATATTTTTAAACATCTTTGATAATTTTCAAATTATAAAAAATAGTAAAAAAAAATGTATATTTATATAAAATAAGATTATTTAATATGAACCGTTGATTTTAGTAGATCAGATCCAACGGTTGTAAGATTAGGGGCAAAATAGTCTTTAATTACTAGAAATTCGATCACCAGTCTCACGACACACGAGTGAGGCGCGTAGGGAGCTAAATTGCATCTTTAATTTTTTCACAGAGTGTTAATTTGACAATTTTTTTATCACAGGGGGTTGGGTGTAATTTACCCTAATAAAAGTGCTACTCACATAAACACACTTCTTTTATTACTTTATACTATAACTCTTAATATGTTTGCCATGATACTTCAAGAATTTGTATTCACTTAGATTACGTTTTCCGCTGGAATTATGTCATGTGAATTGATAATTTGGTTTCTGATTATGCATGTGTACATGTATAATTACGTCTCTGCATAATATGAATCAAGAACTAAGAAACTATTCTTGAAGTGCTTTTCATGAAAAGTTATGCCAAGATTGGAGAATAGCATGAAGTTAATGTCAGATGTCATAATGTGTGAAATTCTGAATGTTAGACTATTCTCAATCAAGATTTATATATGATATTCTCTGTTTGGACATTATTAATCATGGCATACATAGTAAATATTGTGTATGTATATATTAAGTTTGGCTTGAAAAGTTGACGACAGTAAACAAAATTTCAATTTTATATTTCTGAGTGGAGTCTGAATCATTATGAGTAATATTCTTGGAATAAGAATTCGGATAAGACTCTCTGGACATATATATATATATATCAAAGGTGGTTATAAAACTTTGACGGGTCAAATGAACGATCCCTATTGTGATTATAGTTATTTGCATACCGTTGATGATTCAGATGTTAATTGATGATGGCTAATGAGTTTCCAGAATTTGTAGTTTGTCTACTATTTACCGTTAAGTTGATTTCCTAATTCATGGCTGATTATAGTTATTTGCAAATAATATTAATCACAATTTACATATGGAATTTATTTAATGGATGATATGCTAGCTACCAAAGTGACTTGATCATTAAATTTATAAATTTCAACGTGAATCAAAGTTTGTATTTGAAATTTATTTAATAGTTGATTTGTTAGTCATCAAAGTGGTCTGATCATTAAGGTATTAGATTTCAATGCATATTAAAGTTTTTCAACTACCCATAAATTTTATATCCTCGTAAATAACATAGAGATATACGGGTATATTAAAGTTTATTATTATAAGACATTCGGAAATCGCCCAAAATTTGAGTCATAGTTCTTATAATATATAAACATAATCATTAAGTTGAGTATGTTATATTAGATTTATTATGTATATCGAAAGATAACAAATAAATGTAATAAACACATATATTTATAATAGTTTATGGTTTATATATCTTAGTATATCCCAAAGGAGAATTTTGATATATAGTTATAGTATTTCCATGAAAGTTGGCATTGATTGAAAAGTGAATTTTCATCGATATCTATCAAAGACTTTATTATGGTTTTGGTGACTCATTATGACTTAGAGTTGCACCAAATGAATGTTAAAATTTCTTTCTTAATGAAGATTAGATGAAAAAGTTTACCGATTAGCCTAAAGTGTGTGTAAGCTTAAAAGATCAATATACAAACTAAAATATATTTCCGTGTGTATACATCAAGGTCAATAGGAGCATGTTTATTTTCTTAGTCTTGTATAGTGATAAATGGATGTCTTACTTGCCACTAATGGTCTTGGTTTATTACATGAAACCAAGATATCTTTCTAAGAACTATGACCATATGTGATAGGAATTGAAATATTCTATAATGGATCACAATAATTGTTCGGATTGTCTCATAAAGTATATATGGATAGAGTTTTAGAAAGATGAAAGATGGAAATGTTTTGTAGAGATAGTTCCAATTCAGAAGGGAGATGAGTTTGGAATTATGCAACGTCCAAAGAATGAATTGGAACAAGAACAAATAAAAGAATTCATTATGTATGTGATGATGAGAGTTTGATAAACCTTCAAACTTGTATTGATCATAATCTTCTTTGGTAAGAACGACAAGTATTTTAAGGGTGCTATGCATATGAAAATTATGTATTTTGTCGTTAATGGAGAATTCAGAAACATAGAGTATCAATCGAACATATTAGCACCACATGCCTACGATATTAATGAGCATATCGAAAGAAGAGGCATTATAAATTACCGCCCAAGATATTAACCAGCTTATCGAAAGAATGGACATCATAGGACGTCATAATTAAATTATGTTATATGCATATTAAGTTATCATGTAATACTCTTGAGGTCAATTAAGTATTTTTGGAATCTCCTATTTTTCTATATTGTATACATTATTGAATAGAAGTATGATAGCCGGAGTTGTCTTTAATAAAGACATTAAAGCTAGACCTTTATGTTCTCTTCGGTAAAGATTATGATTAATTAGAAATTGATGTCTTAGTACAAGGAAGGACTATGGCGAGCTAAATGACGACAACCGCCATGACTCACATTACTTTTGATTTAATCATGATATAAAAGTATAGCCAATTGGATGGAAGATTTGGAATAATTTTATTGTGCACATTATGTTTATTCTAAATCATAAAAATAAATATATGAACCAAGTGGGAGAATATAAAAAATATATGGCTCACATATTATAAATGACATGCTATTATTTTATCAATATTAAAGTTTATTTGATAAAATAATTATTTATGTAATATTAAGTAATTAAGCTAATAAAAAGACATGACTTTACGTAAAGAAAAGTCTTGACTCTAAATTAGGAAGGGTTTTGATGGAAGGCAACTCTTAGAGTTTTAATATAAAGAGGATTGGTCCTCTCTCTACCTCTACGCACATCTCTACACGCATAATTAAATGTACAAAGCAGAAAAGTTAGGCAGAAAAGTGTATGTTGTTTTCCATCACTAAACGAGAGGTCAAGGAAGAGAAATCAATCTTCCTCACGACTTTGCAATGAATCAATGATAAGAGACTACCACTGAAGGTCATGGATAAGGTTAATCTTTAATTCTTTACGGTTATGGGAAAATCATGAAATTCAAGATTTATGGGATTCATATAATTTATAAAATTTAACTTACATATATCACTAATATAATGTTTAAATGTAGGAGCCTGATTCATCTAGTGCATCTACTGTTAGGAATCAAGACTCTCAATAGTGAACTAACAATGGGAAATATAAGAAACCATGGGAAAACAAAAGTAATAAAGAAGACAAAGAATTTTATGGTGGAAACCCAATCAAAGGGGAAAAAACCACCTCCAACTAGATCTTTTATTTCAACTCTCTCAAAGTGATTCGATTACAATTACAAGATGAATTCTATGCTATTTAAATAGACAAAAGTGAAGTTAAAACCCTAATAGATTTAAGAAAAACAATCCTCAATCAACCTTAGGACTTAAGGAAACAATTCTCATCAAAATAGGACTTAAAAACATGCCAAAAATACAGAAGCCACGAAAAGACGAAAAATGCGCATTCAGTCGCTCGAACCCGCGCCTAGGCGCTGGTTGCACCACGCCTAGGCACCCGTCTGCGTTTTGTGCACCCAGGTCTCTGCTTGCCACGCCTGGGTGTGCTCTGTGCCACACCTGGGCGCCGTCGGGCCCACGCCTGGGTGTCTCGGGCAGTGCCTCACACTATTTCCATTTCGTTTCTCGATTCCTTCGCAATCCCGGTCAACCCCGACCCATCTTGGCTCTATTTGGCTCCTCTTCTTGACCCTATTTTGATCTGAATCCACCAAACCCATCAATCTCCCACTTGGAGACTGATCAAAAATAGCCCAAACTCAAACTTGAAACAAACAACCAATTTTTCACTTTCTCCAGAGAAAAAAAAATCTCGATCTAGTTGGAACAACTCCAAAATCAATGGAGATCAATCAAGGCATTTCCATGCCCCATCAATTCGTCCGGCTCAAGTGACCCCCATTTGATGGACTCTCTCTTCTTTTCCAACGTGTACAATGTTCCCTTTCTCGAACCACTTGCCACTACTCTATTCTCTTTGGTGATCACCTAAGACTCACCACTGAATACCGTGGTATATCCCTCTCGGTCCAACTGACCCACAGATATAAGGTTCTCCCTAAGACCCGGAACATGTCTCACCTCACTCAACTTGAGTATTACTCCATTGGCATCCTCGATGTCAACATCACCCTTACCTACTGTGTTTAAAGTTTCGTCTCCCCCTAGACGAACCTTTACAAACTCACCGGAAACGTAGTTGGCCAACATTCTTTCCCTCGATGTAGAGTGATAAGATCCACTTGAGTCCAAAATCCAAGTACCCCTTGGATCCTCGACACAACAAACCAAAGCATCACCATGATCCTCCGTCACGGTACTCGCGGATCCCTTATCTTTCTTCTTCTTCCTATCTTTCTTAGGCTCCTTGCACTTGTTTTGGTAGTGATAAGAGGTGTTTTTACGTGTTTTTAAGACCGTAATTCTTATGATTTGGATTCACTTATTGCTTAAATCATGTCACATTTGCATTTAATAGGTGTGTTAAGTGAATACAGGTAATAAATGAGAATAGATGAAGAAAAGGGAAGAAAAACGATGTACAAAACAAGTTCAAGCATGTTTTTCAACACCGAGGCGGTTTATACATCTCCTACCACATTCGAGCGATAATTCCGTACATTTCGAGACCGACTTAGACGAAGTTTCCTTCTACAAAGTTTTATATGTATGTCTTAGCTTCAAATGGGAACTTGAAACATCCAAATCGGAGGTCTATAGAGATAATTGTGAAGGAAATATGATTGCTGCGCCGAACAGAGAAGTACATGTGCCAAGATACGCCCCAGCACCTAGGCATGGATAGTCCGAATGTTACTCCTTTTTCAGCCTAAATTCCAGCCTTATATGATGGGTAAGAATCACTTTTGGCCATAATTCAGCACATGTGTTGAGGGGTTGTCATAAGTGTGTTTCTTGGTAGATTTACTTTATGGGCGCCAAATCAGAAACAACCTCCATGTTGAAACGTAATTTCGGTATACTTAGAGACCGAATTGGACAAAATGTCCTTCATCAAAGTTGTAGATCTATGTGTTATCTGAACATGGGGACTTGAATCATCCAATTTGGAGATCTGTGGAGAAGTTTATGAGGAAAATACTAAGACTGCGCTGGAAAGCAAGAAAATGGCAGCATGCATGTGTTTTGTTGAAGTTTTCACATGGTTATGCTTGGTGGAATTCTTAATGGCCGAAAGTTCAGCATTTTTTAGCTGGTTGGAATCTTAAAAGCCAAACTTTAAGCATCACCTTAGGTGGAATTCTCATTGGGGAACTTTAATGGGAATTCTTAATGCATACTTTAGTGGAATTTTGGCTATAAAAGGAGGGGGAACCCATACTCTTCATGATTCACTATCAATTTCAGATTCTTAGAGGAGAGGGGGGCAGCCCCTAATCTGATTTCTCCACCATTCATCACCATTCTTCATCACTCTTGGAGGGGAAAACTAGAGGAAGGAAAAGAGCTTGGGGATTGAAGGCTCAACTTCAAGATCCATCATTATTCACTTTTGAGGGAGTTTTTATAGCTTTTCATTTCAATTATGTCTATGAACATGTGTATTAATTCATTTATGTTTTTCATATTATCCATTATGAACTAAATTCATAAGACTAGGGCCATGTAAGGCCAAATTGTGATATATGCTTATAATAGATGATTGTTGAGGTTGTTCTTATATTGTTATGTGATGTGAATTTGTGTTTTTGCCTATCTTGCATATACTTGATCATTATATGTTAGAATCTTATGCCTAGGTTAATATTTCGGGAGAAAATTGACTTAGGGTGCAAGAAATTCACATCATGACCCGTAACTAATGAGGAATTGCCCTAGACATAGGTAAAGATTCCCGGGTGAAGTTGTTCGATTCAAATCGAGTGAACTCTAGTACGTTAATGCATGTTTAGTGGTTAGATTTCCGGATAGGAATATTTGGGAAATCACGATCTAAGCATAGGAGTTTATACGCGAGACATCGGTTATTCTCTACCCTCGGAGTTCTCACCATAACAATATAAGCGTAATCCTTCAACTAGAATCTTTATAAGTATAATTGATCAATTTGAACCTAGCATGTGCCTTAGTCTCCCTTTATACTTTGTGTCAAAACAATTGTGTAATCTTGTTCTTATTGTATGCATTTTACCTATAATTTACTTTAATTATATTTGTTCTTTTTTTCGTTAAAATCATAAACTAAAATTCAAGTCTCCGTGGTTCGACAATCCGGACTTTTAGTCCACTTATTACTACACACGACTAGTGCACTTGCTATCATAGCACATTGGCTTTTAGCGTGTCAGGTAGCGCCCGTATTCCCCGCAATTAAAGCATCCCACTTCCTCCCTGCTTTTTTTCCGCTGACTATTTCTTTCTCCGATACTCAAGGCTCCCGCCATAATTTCCCCAGATTCTTTCCTACGAATGTCCTTGCTCAGAATCATATCCCGGATTTCTTGAAGCTTCAGAGTCTTATCCCCAGAAGAACTACTTATCGCAGTCACAATTGCACTCCAACTATCAGGTAAAGATGAAAGTAGGATCAAAGATTGGATCTCATCATCGAACGTGATTTCTATCGAACTCAACTGAGTTAAAATCATGTTAAACTCATTGATGTGATATGTCACAGATCCACCTTTACCCATCCTCAAATTAAATAATCTACGCATCAAATATACCTTGTTCGAGGTGGATGGCTTCTCGTACGTATTTGATAGCGCTTCCATCAGACCCGCTGTAGTCTTCTCTTTGATGATGTTGAAAGCAACATTCTTTGCCAGCGTCAACCGAATCACACCCAGAGCTTGGCGATCGAGCAACGCCCAATCTTCATCCGTCATCTTTGCCGGCTTCTTTCCTGTCAACTGTTCGTGTAGTTTTTTCTGATACAAATAATCCACTATCTGCATCTTCCAAAACCCAAAATCCCTACCATCGAACCTATCTATCTTAACTTTTCCCTCATCACCAGCCATAGCTCCCACTCGACAAAAAACTCAAAGCTAATCTAAGCTCTCATGTTTACCCTCGAATCTAGTTCTAAGACGTCTCCTAAAACTCAAAACCTTAGGCTCTTGATACCAGTTGTTAGTAATCAAGGCTCTAAATGGTGAACTAACAATGGGAAATATAAGAAATTATGGGAAAACAAAAGCAATAAAGAAGACAAATAATTTTATGGTGGAAACCCAATTAAGGGAAAAAAACCACTTCCAACTAGATCTTTTATTTCAACTCTCTCAAAGTGATTCGATTACAATTACAAGATGAATTCTATGCTATTTAAATAGACAAAGTGAAGTTAAAACCCTAATAGATTTAGGAAAAACAATCCTAAATCAACCCTAGGACTTAAGGAAACAATCTTCATCAAAATTGGTGCAAGTACGTTGAGCAATGGTTTAGCTAGGAGTGAAACCGAACTGCAAAGAAAGCCAAGTGCAAACTGCGACAATATTTTTCTTGTCAGTATTTTTTTTTTTCAGTAAGTAAATGAATAAAAACTACAGGAACTAAGATACTCTGTTCTTTTAACTTGAAAACTGATTTTTGCATAATCAGCGGTGAAATCAGATCATTTCTCACTTTTTGAAGAAATTAATTTATTAATTCCAGAATATAATCTGTAATTCCTTTAATCTCATCTTTGGAAACATAAATTCATAATTGAGACTGGCTTCATTTTGTTTTCTTTTTTAATGTTAAAAGGTTCAAATTCATGACAATTGTGATTATTTGGGAGAATTGCAATATTGATCTTGAAAGCGGTCTTAGTCCACACATAGGCCAGGCATCCCCAATATTCGGCATGTTGCAATTTTAGTCTCATTATTTACAAACTTGCAACATTAGTCTCTTAGGATTGCAATTGTTTGCAATTATTTGCAATTTTGGTCTCATCCACTAAAAAATGGGCGGAATTTCATGCATGGAATACACACGCCATTAATTTATTAATGATCACGTGATCAAACTATGGTTTTCATCTGTTTTTTAACGGTTAGGACTACACTAAACATGCATCACACGAGACAAATTTTGCAAAATTATAAGCATTGAGACTAAAATTGCAAGGGAGTCTATCCTATAGGACTAAAGTTGCACTTTCCCCTGATTATTATTTCTTATGATAATTGCAACCAACTTCACCATGACTCTGTACATGTAATATCTGTAATGTATTTTAGAGTTTTAATCATCTACTTTTAATGATTTCTGATATCATATCCTGTGATAATATTTTGATAGTGGTGGAGGGCTATTGTGTTTTTTCAAGAGCAGCCCACTGAGAAGTTCATTTGCTGATGTTAGTGATATCAAGAAGAAGAAAGTGGTTGTTCTCGGAACTGGTTGGGCTGGCACAAGCTTTCTCAAAAGCTTGAAAGATCCTTCGTATGATGTTCAGGTGGTGTCACCCAGAAACTATTTTGCGTTTACTCCTTTGTTGCCCAGTGTTAACACTGTGTAGCATTGTCGAGCCTATCCGTAGTATGGTCAGGAAGGTACATATAAGATAATAAGTTTACGAACAAATTTTGCACCATAAATCTTTAAAATCTCTTTTATGATTTTTCAATAAATTCCCTATACCTGTAAAAAAATTGAGCGTGGAAAGTCGCACAGTCGGGAAATCCTCCCCACAAAATATTTGAAAGAATCGTGTTTATAGTTGTCAATAATAGGGCACAAAAAATCCTAATTGTCATAACTTTGTAGGGCTCGAGTCATTGTGTAGTCCACTCAATATCACAATACTTCAATACCTTAAAAGCACAAAGTGGCCCAGATGCTCCGATCTTCATCTGAAATTCTGAATTCGTCTTAAGATCATAACCCTTGTTTGACCAGATCCAAGAAGTCTCGATCTAGAATTCTCGACCTGATCCAAGAAGGCGAGCCTCAAGTACGTCACTGGTCCAAGTTGCAACTCAGTCCAATGAATCTACATCAAGTAAACTTATAAGCTCCTCAAAACATCTTATACAGATGTTAGCCACTTATAAACCCTCATTAAAAACTCATTTACTTTCTGAATTTGACTAGACAGAGGATTTCAGTCCGCTTTGTTGATATTACTATTTTTCTTGTTTTTCATGGCAGAAAAAGTTTGATGTTCAATTCAGGGAGGCTGAAGGTTACAAAATTGATACGCAAAACAAGAAAATATACTGCAGATCTACCAAGAAAGCAGTTTAGACGGGAGTGAAGAATTCACAGTAGATTATGATTATCTGGTGATGGCCATCGGTGCTTGTGCAAATACCTTTAACATCCCTAGCATCGTTGAGCATGCACACTTTCTCAAGGTAACATAGTTTCTCAAGGTACCAAATTTGGACAGAAAAATTTGGTTGAGACTAAATGTGCGAAACCCGTAACGAATGGGACTAAATTGGAAATCTGAAGAACCTATGGGACAGAAAAATACAATTTTCCGACCGTGTAATAGATATGTATAGGTAGTATACATTTAAAGGTGAATAACAGTTTCTTCTTCCAAATGTAAGCGTTCTTTAGGAAATAGCGGATGCACAGAGAATATATCGAACAGTGATAGACTGTTTTGAGAGGGCAAGTCTTCCGAGCATAAGTGAAGAGGAAAGGAAGAGGATTCTTCATTTTACTGTGGTGGGGGTCGAGTTTGAAGCCGAGCTTCATGATTTTGTGATTGAGGATTTAGCCAAGCTTTATCCAACTTCAAAGGAACATGTCAAAATCACACTTCTTGAGGCTGGTGATCACATTTTGAACATGTAATATCCAGTTTCATCCTTCTATGGTAATTTTTTCGTTAATTTCTTACGAATAATTTAATGGGAAATGATTTTGTCTTGCATCCTTTGCAGGTTTGACAAAAGGATTACACAGTTTGCTGAGGATAATTTTAAGAGGGATGGTATTGACTTAAAAGTTGGTTATATGGTTACAAAGCTGACGGAAACAGAGAAATCTACTAAAGAGAGAGCCACTGGCAAAACTGTGTCTATATCGTACGGGATGGTTGTGTGGTCAACTGGTATTGGAACTCATCCTGTTGTCACTGATTTCATGAAGCAAATTGGACAGGTTTGTTGCTCTGAGTAATATACTCTTTTCGCTTATGCTCAAGTACTAGGTTGTTTTTGGAGGTTTATACTTATTTTATTGCCTTTTACGTATTGCTTGGAGCGCAGACAAACAGGCGAGTATTAGCAACTGATGAATGGCTTCGGGTGGAAGGATGTGATAGCATTTACGCTCTAGGTGATTGTGCCACAATAAATCAACGTAGACTCATGGTACGCATTGCTTGTTTCAATAATTCAAGGTGTTGCTAAGTGTTTTGTTTAGTTGAAGTATTTTAAGACACAAATGAAATGTTTCTCTGCTTTCCAACTTCACTTTATAACATCATCATGCATAAACATATAGAGTTTTAATGTTGGTTTCTATTCTAGCAAAGCAATTCTAGTTGATCCTAAGACTTAAATTTTGCACATAATACCAGGAAGATATTTCGGCTATTTTCAACAAGGCAAACAAGAAAAACACGGGGCGCCTCAAAGTGGATGACTTTAAGGAAGTCATCAATGACATCTGCGAAAGGTATCCCCAAGTGGAGATTCATCTGAAGAGGAAGCAGCTTAGAAAGTTTCTTCATCTTCTGAAGAATTCACAAGGGAAAGATGAATTGAATAACGAGAAATTCAAGCTAGCACTTACTGAAGTGGATACGCAGATGAAAAACCTTCCTGCAACAGCACAGGTTAAAATAGGATACATCAGATTAGAAGCATAGATATCTTTAAAATGAATTTGCAGTTTGTATACTTAATTTTATTATTTTTTAATTTTAGGTGGCTGCTCAACAAGGTGTCTATCTTGCTGAGTGTTTCAATAGGATGAAGATCAGCGAGACGTATCCCGAAGATCCATTAAGGTTCCGAAGGACCAGAAGGCATAGGTTTCATCCATTCAGGTTCCAGTTTCTTCTGTTACTAACTGTTCTATATATAGATTCAGTAGAGATTGTTGAAGTATTAGTAGTATTTGTGATTAGTTGGAGTTCACTCTTTTCCATTTGGTACTCCCACTTGTGGCATTGCCCTATTTTGAGGTCTTCAGGATAGCTTGATCTCTTATAAGGCACATAAATACGCAATCTTTAGGTCGGGATCAAATTGCACGAATTCGCTCAGGTTGTTTTTGTATTTGTATTGAAGGATTTGAAAATTTAGAATTTCTATTCCATAATTCAAATCGATTGAGCTTTTTATGATAATTCCAAATTACCATGGATTGAAAATTCTTCGGCACTCATTTGAGAACTATTTGTTCAATTATTTTGATGGATTTCAAATCTACTTAAAGTGGAGTCATTTCATAACCTTGATTCAAATTCTTTCATCAAATTTAAATCCTTCTATGCAACCGCAATATCAATGAGAAATTTAAATGAATAATATATAAATAGATAAAAAATCAGAAAATACCACCAAAAATATGGAAATCAGGATCTAGCATGTTACGACATGTTTTATGTCGTAACAGATTTTATTTTATTTTATTTTAAAAAAAATATGGTGTTACGACATGGACTATGTCGTAACACCTATTTTAGTTTTTTTTTAAAAATAAATTATGGTGTTACGACATAAACTATGTCGTAACACTTATTTTAGTTTTTTTTTAAATAAATTATGGTGTTACGACATGAACTATGTCGTAACACTTATTTTCGTTTTTTTTTTTAAATTATGGTGTCAGGTGAACAGTGAGACGACATATGCTATGTCGTCTCACTATTCACCTGCTGACTTTTTTTTTTCCTTTCTCTTCTCTTTTCTTTCTCTTCTTTCTCTTTCTTTCTTTCTCTTCTTCTTCTCTTCTCCTTCTGCACGTCTGAATTTTCACTCGAATTTTTACCACCATTGTCGACAAGCACGAATTTTTCTTCAAAATTTGTTCGTCAACTACAAAATTAAGGTAATTCTATGTATTATACTTTTGAACTTACTTAAATTTTGAGTTAATATATTATTTTTTATTTTATTGTAATGTGGGTTCAAAACTTGAATTTTTAGGTATAAATTCAATTAGTTAGTTATAATTTTTGGAAAATTTGTATAATTCTCGAATATGTTGATATTATTATTGAATTAATAGGTTTTATTTAGACTTTTAGGTTAAATTTTGATCCTAAGGTATAATGTAGATTTTTAGTGTGTCTTTTTTTTATGGTTTAAAATTTGATATAAGTGTTAGTTTGTAATTGTGTAGAAATTTAATTATAATTTCAGAGATATAATTTTGAATTTATTGTTAGGGTTTAAACTTGCATATAAGTTGCAATTGAAATTTCAAATGTTTAGGTTTACATAGTATGTATAATTTCGAATGAGTAGTTATAATTTTTAGGTTTAATTTGTAATATAGAAGTATAGTTTGTATATATAAATTCTGATTTTGTAAGTATATAATTTTGAATTTTATGTATAATTTGTAGGTATTATTTTATTTTTTGACTATAATTTTAAATTTAGTGCTTATTTGTGGTTTGAATTTTGATATTATATAGAAAATGTCGAGGGCGAACACAGTTGACGTTTTGGTATACACGGATGGTTAAATTATTGAAGACTCAAATTCAATAAGATATAGCACCCGTCTAAGCACTAATATGAGAATATCTCATACGATCACATACGCTAAATTGTTGGAGAAGTTATATGCGAGAACAAGAACTGATCAGAATCATTTTTCATTAAAAGTAATTATAAAGTTTGAATTTGAAAAGAGGAACATGACGAGGGAGAGCACAATGGAGATCAAAGATGATGAAACTTTAACGCTTTTCTTGGATCCTAACAATGTTGATAAATTCATCGAGCTTTATATTGAGAAAGAACAAATCCAACATCAGAGTCAAAATAGCTCGTTGTTAACCCAAGTGACGTCGTTAACGCCACCCCAGTTCATGTCGTACTTTACATAGCCCACAGTGCCCGATTTAAATATGCAGTCACAATCCCCATTCATGTCGTATTTTACACAGGTCACAATACCAGATTTAAATAAGCAGTCGCAATCACATGTGTTGGGAAATCGTGAGTATCATGATTTTTTTTCAAGTGGTTTGGGGAGTTCTACAATTCACGATTTGTATCAAGGTAGTTTATTCTTTTATTTACATTATGTAGTTTATTTTGAAATTTCATATTTGTGTACTTTTCTTTGCAGAATTGTAAAATGAGTTAACCTTTTTTCGATTTGCATTTTTAAATGCTTCTGCATCGGGTCATTCGTTTGGTCGTTTTGAAAATGTACAAAATTCCCCTTTAGATTTTGTAATTTCTAATGTGGAAACAGGTAATTATGAATCTTCTAATAAGTTTCTTCAATTGTTGTATTCCTTTTATTCATGACTTGTTATTCTTATTTTTACATAGTGTCACAATATTTCTTTTTAATTGTAGGTCCATCTAGGCAAAACTTCCCTTTGGAGAATCGTGGTTTGAGGAATTTTGTAGTTCCTGATGTGGAAGCAGGTAATTATGAATCTTCTAATAAGTTTTGTAATTGTTGTAGTCCTTTGATTCATGAATTGTTATTCTTATTTTTACATACTATCGTCATATTTATCTTTATTTGCAGGTCCGTCTAGACCAAGCCGTCATGACTTTAAAGGTCTGTCTAGACCAAACCGTCATGACTTTGAGCAACCCCAATTTTGGGTTTAGTGATTTTACAGACGTTGGGAATGATGATAATGGAAGTGACGATGACAGTCGTGATTCTGACTGTTAGATCCATCATCATACAGACGCCGAGTTGGAACAACGCCGCAACAATGGATGAGGATGAAGATGATCATGATAATAATGTACTGATGAATGAGAAGATGTCCCTCCCACAAGAGCCGAAGAAAGACTTCATGAAGTGCTCCCATTCTATTCCACCACATACCCAGAAGTAGAAGGAGATTCACTCTATCGACAATGTTCAGGTTTGAGCAGGAGAATAATTTATGATGATGCGAAAGGTAATCTTTGTAAGGGCCAAGTGTTTGACAGCAAACTCAGCTTGCAAGCAGCGGTGAAAAACTACCACGTGCAGCACGCACAGCGCGAGTTTAAGGTCATAATTAGTAATCCGAGGGTGTATGCTATAGAATGCAAAAATGGATGCCCTTTTAAACTGCGGGGAGCTTTGTTGAAGAATACTAACTTTTGGAAAATTACAAGGTACGGAGGGGCACACACATGTTTTGCTGAAGATTGTTCCAAGAATCACTTTAACTTGGACATAAACACGATTGCAAATGAAATTCTACCTGAAGTTAGGAAGGATCCGTCATACAAAGTCGGTCTAATTGTTCTAACAGTGCAGAAAAAATGGAAATTTGATATTTCATATGAAAAGGCTTGGTACAGTTTGCGTCGTGCAAATGAGATTATATACGGGACGTGGGAGGAGTCCGTTACAAAGTTGCCTAAATTTTTGGGAGCAATGAAGAAGTGGAATCCGGGGACGGTTGTTGAATGGCGGCACAAAAATCCGGATCAAAATCCGAAAATGTTGAAATTTATGTTTGGGGCGTTCAAGCCATGTATAGATGGATTCCGACATTGTCGACGAGTCATATGTGTTGACGGGACTCATGTGTATGCACGCCACAAGGCTAAGTTGTTATGCGCATCAACTCTGAATGGAAATCAAAACATTTTGCCTCTAGCATGCGCTATTGTTGATAATGAGTCCAACGAGTCTTGGTTATGGTTTCTACAATTGATCTGCAAACATTTTTTGATGTTTGATGAAGGTGTTTGTCTTATTTCAGATCATCATAAGGGCTTATTAAATGCTACTCGATATATGGCCGCGTTTACCCCTCCACTGGGAGCTCATAGATACTGCCTCCAACATGTGACGTCAAAATTTAATGCTCAATTCAAAAGTAAAGCCATGAAGGAACTCTGTTATGCGGCAGGTATGGCACATAACCAACGAAAGTTTGACCATGCAATGGAACTTAATGGTATTAAGGATCCAGTTGCGTTGAATTATCTGAAAGCTATCCCACTAGAAAAGTGGACACTGGCATATGATGGAGGGATGTGTGAAGGCATTATGACGACGAATATGGGAGAAAGCCTAAACAATGTGTTGAAAGGTACTCGACATCTTCCACCCAAATCAATTGTTGAGTGCACATTTTATCGTATTGTCCAATATTTTGTTGATCGAGTACGAATGGCTCATGCAATGAGGGCACAGCCTTTCACGACATATGCGTATAAAATGTACAATGAGTGGGACAAAAAATCTACAAATCACTCGGAAGAAGTTTTTTCTTGGCAGCATGAGACGGGTTACGTTAAAACAGGCCGACAGATCGGGTCCGGTAATCATCATTACTCGATCGACATCAAAGCTATACATTACTCTTGTGGAAAATGGACTCTTCATCGAATTCCATGCTCACATGCAATAAAATTATGTACAAAATTAGGGATTAGGTCGACCGAGCTTGTTGAAAAATATTACCTGATCACCGAATATTTGAAAACATACGAAGGGAGGTTCTACCCGTTGTTGAAATCACATTATTGGGATACTCCCAATTTTGAGTTGGTCCATGACCCTGATCTAAGGAACCCACCTACTATAGGTCGGCAGCGGAGCACTCGCATTCACATTGAGATGGACTGGCCAGAGTTAGACTTAGATTAGACTCAAATAAAACAATCTTATGTAAAAAAAAAACAAACTATTTTTTGTTGATTTTCGGGCTTGTATTTGGCATATTTTTGTGCGTTTTTTGGCTACGACTTGCTTATTTATTTATAATTGAACAAAAGCGAGGAATAATCTTTTTTTGATTCCGAGTTTACGAGGTGAAAGAGCGATAACTTCCTCCGGATCGAAAAAAAAAGATGGAGAGCACGTCTGGTCAAAATCGATCTTGTCTTTACCACGACCTTAACGGCCTTGGCTAACAAGAATTTCGCCCTTCGAGTTGCATATATTAGATTCAATCGCGTTTTAGGGATCTTACGGGACTTTACCAAACGATGTCGATACCGGACTCTTCCTCTTTCCCACTTCAGATATAGTCATGGACGAAAGAACGAGTACCCGATCTGAAAGAATAACCAATCAAGCCAACATGAACTTGAACTCGCCCCGGTCAAGGACTCTTTCTTCAAGCTCCTTTGCCAGCGTAGACAGAGGGAGTTGAATCGGGAGAATAGCCGAGTGTACTGGCTACGGTACGGGTACGGGTCAAAGAGTTTATTTAGTCGCAAGGTCACTCTCCCCTCAGAATGGTTACTGGACAAGAGAGGCACCTGCTACTGTGTTGGAACTTAACAAACAGTTGGCACTTGATCCATATCACAAAATTCGAAGGGCTCCAAGGTCGTAGAAGGAAATGTTCTATTTTTTGAAGTTCAAATCGCTTCCCTTCAATAAGATCGTAGCGTAGAACACCAAGATCCTTAAAAGCGGCGCCGGACTCCCTAACCTTGGGGGTAGTGCGTCAGCCCTTGCCCCCTCTTCCCCATAAGCCTCATCTGCACCACATACACATTCTAGCTGAAAACTTCTGCCCTCACTGTCCTTTCGAAACGGAAACTGTTCTCCATGTGACATAAAAATTGAAGGTGGTGTTATGAACTTTGTATACACTTAAGATTTGGCACATTTCGATGCCCGAGTGAAGAGATATGGCCACGCAAAACAGGCCCGTTTGGAAAGTTTTATGTTAAAAAGCTATTTTTTGTTGATTTTCGGGCTTGTCTTTGGCATGTTTCTGTGCGTTTTTTGGCTACCACTTGAACATAAAAGTTGAAGGTGGTGTTATGAACTTTGTATACGCGTAAGATTTGGCTCATTTTGATGCCCGAGTGAAGAGATATGGCCAAGCAAAACAGGCCCGTTTGAGCCAAATAAAAAGTAGTCTAATTTTTTATTTTTTATTTTGGCTTTTCTGGCTCAGAATAAAAAACTATTTATTCAAATTAGTCAATAATAAAAAATAATTCATTGAAATTACAATACAATAAAAAATTATTTATTCAAAACAACCCCACTTGGCGATCTTTCTCAACAATAATTACGTAATTTCTTTTTATTTTCTGGCTCAAAAGAAACAACTGTTTTTGCAAATTAGGAAATAATAAAGAAGAATTCATTGAAATTACAATATAATAAAAACTTCATTCACTCTACTCATCTTCATCTAACATGTAGTAGTTTGATCTGTATGAAGGATGAGTCAAAATATTTCGTATTTCACGACGTGTGAGTCTTTAGCCTCGTGCGAATGCAAGTTCTTCTGCAAGTTCAAGCATGTGATATCTACAACGACGTAAAATCATTCTATTGTTTTCGATTCTTATTCTTGAAACAGCCGTCCTACAATTTTCTTCACCATCTCTGGGCATCATTAAGGATCTACGTCGTGGAATTCGCACGCCAAGTCTTCGAAGATCATTAACCAATTCCTCAGATTCGAGCACCTGATGAGCCCATTCCCTTTTGAGCCCACAATAATACTCAATAGGGTCCTCATTAATCAACTCCTCGTAGTCATCGTTTCTTTCTGCTAATAACCATGTTTGTCGATGTCTAGAGTTATGATTATCTCCCATTTTCGTGTTAAATCTCAAAATAATGTAATGTGAAGTGATTTCTGGTGTGAAGTCGGTATATATTCAAAGGGAGTGAACTACTGTATTTGGAAGTTGTAGTCACGGGTTCCGCATTTTTGTAGTCACGGGTGAAAGTTGTAGTCACGGGTTTTGCATTTTTGTCTGCATTGTAGTCACGGGTTGTGAGTATATATAACTATTGTATTCGGAATTATGAGTATATAAACAAAGGGAGTGAACACCAATCTTAACAATAATTATTAAAAATGGAGCCGTTTAGAGCCCCAAAGTTGTATTACACTCCTGGTGATATTTTTCGTGCCATGGGTCGTAGTTGGCAGTTGGATAATGATTACTATTACTCATTGAATCCAAATCAAAGATATTCAGAAAGATATTTGCGAACGATGGAAGATGAATGGCTTCATCGGGTCCAAGAACAAGACGGGCTTGTTGTGGATTGTCGTGAACGTCAAATTTGCTGCCCCAGACTAAAAGCCATACTCATGCCTCGTGTAACGCCACAGGAAAAAACTACAGCACTCAATAGGATACGTGAGGAGAATAACAGGATGGTTATGCGCATGCAACATCTAAATTACCAAGAAATTTCTTGAGAATACGCATTATGTGGTTATGTGCAAGAAGCAAGAGCTCGGTGGGAGCTTAGTATAGGTCCTGAGTATCGATCGGACATTAAAATGTCTGATGAGGAGAATAACTAGATTCCTGTCAATTAGTTTTATATTAATTCAATGTTTATATTAATTTCGTAATTGTTTTGTCTTCAAATAAAACAATTATGTCAATAAAATTATATTATTAACATGCATTATCCAAAACACCACAAAAAAAATATAAATACACAACGACTAAATAAACTATCTATGCGACCGATAACTCCGATGTCCACCCGTTCCACAATATGGGGACCGCCTCGTCCTCGTAGACCTTCTCATATTTGCTTCTTCCTCACCATCATTGTACTGAACTGGTGATACATTAAATTGTACAAAAGGCGGATGTGGAATTCTATGATGTAGAGGTGCATCACCCCACTGCTCCATATCGAGATCAGTCAAATTCCATGTCGGCGTACTGATACCTTGTCCTTGATTGTGAAAATTGATGGGCACATTAGTCACGGGTGATTGGGCCGTGGTGGGAATTGGGACGAGGTTGAGCCGAGCTCGATCCTCCGGCATTAAATTAATCATGATGAGCCGAGCTCGATCCTCCGGCATGGAAGTGACCATGAAAACCTGAGCTCGATCCTCCAGCATTGAAGTGACCATGGAAAGCCGAGCTCGATCCTCCGGCATGTTCCTCATCTACACGAGCACCAATGGCTACATTGCCACTACATGTGACCATATCCTGGATGTTCCTCATTCTAGATTGTTGTTCCCTAATTGCCGTGGGATCACTAGTTTGGGCAATTTGTTCCATTGTATTTTGCACCTCTTCAATTTCCACGAACTGAAAATATAAAATAACAAATACTATTAACAAAAAAATGTTCCTAAATAAATAGCATTAAATTAAGTATCAATGAAAAACAATACCAAATACTAACCACATTTTGCAATAGAGTGGCTGACCCGGCCTGGTGTCCCGCACCTCTCCTAGTCAATCGGGGTGAAATGTAACGACGAGTGATTCGGTCATACCACTCTTCGTATCCTTCGTCGGTCTGGTCTCCCCCCCTCCTCAATATAGTGTCCAGTCACAACGCACGATTGACGATTATTCCACATTGCAATTTCCCGAGCGTGTTTAGCTAACCAATTAGTCATGGACTTACTCTTTCGGGTGACCCTTCCAACACGTTCAGGTGTGCGTGGAATATATTGGTGTATTCTGAACTGTCGAAGAACACGCTCAGGACGATGATACTCTACGATGGCAAAGAATATCATCTGAACTGATGCTCGCCATACATTATCATTCAAACATTGAGGTGGCAACTCGGCAATGTCTGCATCATTGAGGTTGTACGGTGTCCAAACAAACTGAAATACGAAAAAATGATTTAGAATATATTAGTACGAGATAATTATAACTTCATAATAATTTGAAAAAAAATAAAAAATTCTCAACTCACATGTCAATCTGCCATCTGATCTAGACCATCTCTAATTGCCGGGACGTTGTGAGTGACTGGAGCAGTATTTGTAGTAGGTCGATACCACCTTCAAACAACAATCATTGAAAATAATTAAAAAAAATTGAACGTTTCTTAATTAAACATAATCTTCAAATGGTAAATTACCGTGCAGCATAAGGTGCTCGGGCAATGTCATCCACGTCAGCTCACGCCATCTGTTTAGGTACCCCATCAAGCCTTACAATCCAAACCCTACTCCACGCCCATATCTGTTAAATGAGAAATATATTAATTGAATAACCACGAATTATTATACCAGAAATAATAAAGTTTAAATAATAATTTTTCTCACCTATAATAATGGCATGAAACCTCCAATATTCTTGCAATCTACTTGGGAACCACTTGACAATTCGCGGTATAAATGAGCCAATACCGCGCTCCCCCAACTGTATGTGCGTGCTAAGTTTATATCTTCAAACATAGTCAACCACACTACAGGAATAACATCTCATGTGGTGTCGGCGCACATCACACCCCCTAACAACAAAAGGGCCCAACAACAGGCTACCTGATCAACTAAAAATTCTTCAAATTGATCATTTATTTGGAATGGCGCACTCCCCACATGGTTAGCAAGTTTTCGTACTGATATTCTATAACCGTGCTTGAAATCTTCTGGCATTAAGTACAGTCCTAATAGTTCATATACATATAGCATGTAACTTTCATATCCTTGGAACTGCCTATGTGCAACTACAGCCCTACCATCAACTGGTAGACCATATAAAATAGCAACATCTTGGAGAGTTATCGTAGCCTCTCCGGTCCTAAAATGAAATGTATTCGTCTCTGGGCGCCATCTCTCAATTAGGGCCTTCACAAGGCCCAGGTCATTTGTCAAATGAGATAACTAGTATACCCTATAAAACCCAATCTCATCAAGCTTTACCTTGACGCGGTGATGTAAAGGATGTCCAAAGACAATCTCGAAATATGTAGCGTCAGCTCGCCGGACACGTTGAGTGAAGTCTAGATAATGAGCAACTACCTCAGATACATGATTGTCCTGATCATACAATACGCTCGGATCAACCAGTCCATATACATTACGCTCAGCCATCCTGCATTTACATATCCACAAGAATGTTAATTTACATTCTACGATATAAATTACACTTATATATTTAGTAAATTGTATCTATTAATTCGAAATTAAACCCACTAATTAAAAATTATACATAATCAATAAAGATTATACATACAAATCAAAATTTAGAGATTATACCTAATCATTCGAATTATCCATAAAAATTGGAGATTACACTTACAAAATATAAATAAAAAAATATTAATTTGAATTTAAAAAATCAAATTTAAACATACTAATTTGAACTACTGATCGAATCTACACCTAACTGCTACGAATTAAACCTATCAATTCGAACGTTTAGAAAACGCTTCCAAACAATTCGAAATTAAACCAAACAATTCGAAATCAAACCTATAAATTCAAAAAATTATGCCAAACATTTCCAAAAAGATAGCAACCAATTTAAAATTAACGCTAACTACTCCAAATTTGAACATTATACCAAGCAATTGCAAAATATACCAACCTAGTCAAAAATAAATCTAACTACTTGAAATTAAGCCTATTAATATGAACTTATACCAAAACAATTCCAAATTAAACCTACCAACTAGAAATCAAACCTAACAATCCAAAATTAAACACTAAAAATACAAATTATACCGAACATTTCAACAATTATACCAACCAATTCCAACATTATACAAACAATTCAAAAATTATACCAAATAATTTCAAAGTAACACTAAAAATTGACATTATACCTAAAAGTCAAAATTGAGCCTAAATATCAAAAATCAATTTGCTAATTCAACAATTATACCAAATAATTCAAAAATTATACCAAAAAACCATAAAAAAATAACATTAAAAATTGACATTATACCAAAAAGTCAAAATTAAACCTAAAGATCAAAAATCAACCGATTAATTTAATAATTATACCAACATATTCGATAATTATAGCAAAAATACAAAAATTATAGTTAACACATCGAATTTATCACTAAAAATTCAAATTTTGAACCCTAAATTACAATGTCATTACAATAGAAAAAAAACTCATATATAAACTCTAAATTTAACAAAATTTAAACAATATCTTACGTTCTTGGTTGATGGAGAAATTGGAGGCTAAATTTAGAGAAAAATTCGTGCTGAAAATAGTGAAAATTGGAGGAAGAAAATGATGAAGAAAAAATGAAAGAGAGAGAGGAAGGGAAACTGAGCGTTTTTGTGTGGAGGGGGAGCGTTTTTTGTTTCCTTTGCTGAACCAGAATTTTTTAAAAAAAATAAACTCAGGTATTACGACATAGTTTATGTCGTAACACTGCTGGTGTCAGCGGTCAACGCTCACGCTAACACCAGCAGTCAGCTTTTATTAAAAAAATATATATGTGTGTGTGTTACGACATATGACATGTCGTAACACATTAATTTATTTTAAAAAAATATATATATATATAATCTGTTACGACATGGGGAATGTCGTAATACCCATGTTACGACATACCCTATGTCGTAACGTGCTAAAATCTGAATACCACCATTTTCGGTGGTATTTTCTGATTTTAAATTTATTTTTATATTATTTATTTAATTTTCTCCAATATCAATATATATGACATCCTTAATATTTTTTTTATGACTTGTGTGTAACTTATGGGCTATAAAGTACGGATACTTTGAAAAATCTCTACGTATTGTGTCGGACACAACATGCCTCCAACACGTGTCCAACACGGAAAATCCGTGTCTTTAAATAAAATATAAAAAGAAAATCCCGACATGGTGTTGGACACGCCAGGGGGCGTGTCTAATACACATGTGAGAAACTTGTGAGAAAATAGAAAAATGAAAATTCCCAAATTAATTTTTAGGATTGGAGAACACTCTCAATATATGACACTTAATAACTATTTCACTATTTGAGGGTGAGATTCAAACAATGACGTATTTGTTTTTGTTTGTGTAATGTATTGTATTGAAAACATGATTGTTTTTATATTTAGTTTATGATTATGTTTTACATTTGTTATTGGCTTATTATTGATAATTAAGAAGTTTAATTCCTTCAGACATGTAGAGCTCCACAAGTTAAATGCAAATTTTATAATATCAATCATTCTCACACTTTATTTCTCTAACAAATTTTATTGAAATTGTAATCATAAGTCTAATTTACAAATTCTAGTTTAATGAATATCTATATGTATGTATACACACACACACACACACATATATATATATAGGGTCAACATCTAATATATACCCTATATTAGATAAGATATAAGACCAATTTTACACCATTTGATCAATTAAATCCAACAGTCCAAAAAAAAAAGCCAAAAAAAGGCAAGAAAATTGGTTCCAATTGGATCAGAGGTATAATAGGCAAATGACATCATTATACAGCATCTACCTACCAAAAATAACGACACAGAATCTCCCTAAAATCTCTCAAAATTGAAACGCACAAAATCTCCCCTACAATCTCTCAACTTGCTCCCAAATTGAAAGCTTCAAGAATTGGGAACTGAGTATGATGAGATGCGATGGATTAGGGCAAGAATTTGCAGAGGATAATTCAATTGGAATGAAGAAGATTAATCATAGCGTGCCTGAGAATAGTGATGATAGAAAGAATGATCAGAAGCTTAATTTGTCTCTTCATTTGTAGAAGACGAGATATGGTTATGGCTGTTTTTTCACGAAGGAATTAAGCCATTGGAGATATGATTTGCTGTGTCGATTAGCTATTGATTGGGGTCCAATAATGTGTTTTTGTTGATTTGGTATGCATATTTGTGTAATAGATGTTGTATATTGTTAAATTAGTTAGTGTATTGTAATTGTCTAATGTATAA
Organism: Buddleja alternifolia; assembly: GCA_019426215.1. Lineage (NCBI taxonomy): Eukaryota > Viridiplantae > Streptophyta > Magnoliopsida > Lamiales > Scrophulariaceae > Buddleja > Buddleja alternifolia. Next base: position 41,805,424 of record CM033392.1, read on the forward strand.
ACACACACTGTATAATGGATTATATGATACTGTATACTGGATTATATGATACTGTATAATGGGTTATAAGATATTGTATAATGGTTTATAAGATTGTAATGTATGATGTATAAATACACACTGTATAATGGGTTATAAGATATTGTATAATGGTTTATAAGATTGTAACTGTATGATGTGTACAAACACACTATATAATTGGTTATAAGATACTGTATAATGTGCTATAATATACTGTATAGTGGTTTATAAGATATTATATAATGGTTTGAAATAACTAATTGTATGTCACTAATCACACACTGTATATCACCGTTGTATTTACTGTATAATGGTTTATAAGCTACTGTATAATGTGTTATAAGTTATTGTATGATGGTTTAAAATCACTAATTATGATGTTTTCTTCCCCTTCTTCCTTTCTTCTCTCCTTGTACAAGAGAGTATATGTGCGAAAGCCATGAACAACAGAAGTAGCCTCTGCTTCTCCAAATATATTCGAATTTGGATGAAGCATATATAGAACACTTGGATTCTGAAAGTCCAAGGATCCTAAATCTCAAGGCTCTAGCATCAAAAATATCCTCTGCTTCACAAGAACATATTAGGTATTCACAGAATGATACTGCATAAAAGCAGGAACACACATTGCATCAAACTACGACAACAAAACAAAATAACAAAAACTAGATTTATTCACAACTCATGAATATATCAGCAAAATCACAATTTCAGCAAACAAAATCCACGAGAAAATGAAAAATTAAATGGAGGAAAAATGAAAAAAAAAAAAAAAAAAAAGAAGAAGCGTAATTGAAAAGATGTGAGAATCGAATTCTGTGAACTGATCGAATTGTAATTGGAAAGAAAAAATGAATTGGAGAAAAAGAAATTTGTTATGGGTGCGATAAGGGGGATTTGATTTTGATCCTGCATGATATTTACGTTCATTGACTAAAATATCCCTGCCATCATTAAAAAAATTATACAAACTGAAAAATGGAGTTAAATCCGGACCTTGAGATCAAACGGTATCAATGGTGTAGATTGAGTCTTATATCTTACCAAATGTAATGGGTATGTAATTAATCCATACCTTATATATCTATATATATATATATATATATATATATATGTTGGACAATATTGTCCAAATCGTGTCGTGTCCAAATTTTTTTATGAATTGCCGTATCTTGTGTTCATATTGTGTCCTTTATGTGTCGCAATATCCGTGTCCATGCATCATAAGGTATTGGGGTATATTGAAATTGTAATCAGAAGTTTAATTTACAAATTCTAGTTTAATGAATATCTATATGTATACACACACACACACACACACACACACACACATATATATATGTTGGACAATAGTGTCGGAGTCGTGGTGTCCTAAATTTTTTAAGAATTACCGTATCTTGTGTTCATATCGTGTCCTATACGTGTCGCAATATCCGTGTCCATGCATCATAGGGTATTGGGGTATTATGTATGATTGAAGGTACAAACACTTGGGGCAATTTGCTCCATTGTGCGTAGGACAAACAGCAGCTCAGCTTCCTGGATAGTGGGTTGCAATAGGTCACAGCACACAGTGGCTCTGGTACTCTGCCTATGCCAGGTAACAAACTCTCTCTCTCCCCCAACCCTAAACACAAAAATCTCTCTCCCCCATAGCAATCACACCCGTCACTGGCTGTACCACACGATATAAGGGAAAGAATTATCATCTCATTACATTTCAACATTATAATGCTATATACATATTTAGAAAATTCTGTAGCAAATCTGTCCCGGAGTTCACAAATTTTGTTCTGATACTAATTAAGGTTGTTCTACTAAGAAACAACCATTCGTTCTTCTATAGATGCAGGGGTTATTATAGATGAATTGCTAGGAAATTTTGTGCAGGGGTTATTATAGATGCAGTAGTCCAAAAGGTTGTTCTGCTGGGAAACAATTCATCTCGAGCGTTGCACAAAAATTCATCTCGTTTAGCAGTTAATTAATCTATCGGTTGAGAAATCACCATTCGTTCTTCTACACCATATCTCCTGCAACAGAAATTAACTTTGAAATGCACTTTTGCTGTAAAAATCAAACAGCAACCAGACTTAGTACACTAGTAAGAAGTAGATAAACGATTTAACACCAAATTTTAGACTACCAAGAAATGATAAGAATTTACAGACAAGCTAAGACCCCAACTACTTGCATGTATATACCTAGTAGTAAAACAAGAGCTGGCAATTTATATGAACTCGAACAATATTTGTGTATTTTCGACGTTTTAACTACAACATAAAGCCATACAAGATGCGTGTGCAAAACAGATACACAACATCATCTACAGTCAGCTTTTCCAACCCTGCCCAAGTGATATATTGCAAGATTTAGTATGAGAAACTCTGTGGATCAATCCTAGAAAACAATGTGTGAACCTCAGAAGTCAGAAATGTCTATGATTTACGAGATTTGTAACAACAGGCTATGACGTAAGGTCTATGAATCCCATAGGATAAATCCTGAAATGAGTTGTTGTGTAAGACCTCAGATTGCATCACATTATGCTACACTAGGGAAAGCTGCATATACCTTTTCTAACGCATTAAGCTACATCAAACTCCCCTTGGCTGCATATTACTCTTACAGTTCAATAACCAATTAAATGACTTCAGCAGAGGACAAGATATTCTTTAAATGAATTGCAGCTGAATGAAATTTGACCGAAAGCATCACGAGCTCCTCGGATGCCTAATCACTAAGCGAAGCTTCTGTAGTAGGGTGAGACCGAGCAAATTTATTTACTCCGACACATACAGTAAACTGAAACACATACAGTAAACTGAAAAATATTGCCAAGTTAAAATAGCTAAATCATCTGTTCTTATATTGGAAATCCCTCGGAACATGTGGGTTCGAAAAGAGCTTATTCATCTCAGTAGAAAATTTCAAAGCCAACTCCGTTTTCCCCATCTTCTTTAGACTGAAAATCAATGCTCGGTAGATATGAATTGAGGGACGAAACCGCTTACGTTTCATCTCATCAAATATATTCAAGGCTCCATCAATGTTACCTGATCTACCTAAGCTCTCTATCAAAGCTTTGAAAGTCAATAAATCCGGCTGAATTCGTTTCTCACACATCTCCTTGTAATGTACCAAACACAAATCTAATCTACCCATCTTCCTCAAGCTGTTTAATACAGTATTATACGTGACAATATCCAGAACAAGATTATTCGTTTTCATAAGAGCAAACTCATTCATCATTTCATCTACTCGCCCGAGACGACCCAAAATCCCCAAAACAGTATTATAAGTAACCAAATCCGGTTTACATTTCAAACTCTTCATACGATCAAACATCAACAATGCATTATCAACAAGTCCGCATTTAGCCAACGCAAAAATGAACCTGTTCAAAACTATATCATTTCTTGGTAACCCCATTTCGGAGACTTCTCCGATAAAATTCAATAACACAGACGAATCACTATGATTTCCAAAAGCCCTCGCGACGATTAGATACGAATTCAATCTTATAGAGCCACACGAAAGCAAAAGATCCTTGAATATTTCAGATAGCAAGTCAATATCATTCTTTACGACTGCAGCTTCAAGAAGGTAATTATACGCACGAGGGGTGAGGAAAATGTGCTTACAACGTAAACTTTGTGGTAGGCTAGCAGCAGTTAGAACATTTCCAGTAGCGCAGAGCTTCTGAATATGACTGATACAGATTTCTTCTCTGCAAACAGAAGGATCCGCCATAGCAGCAAGTATTTGATTGACGATTTCATCAGTGGTGTCTTCACGAGAAATTAGGGTTGATAGATACAGCCGATTGACAAAGGAATTACTTGGAACATGGAATGGCGGAACCCTAGATACTCTAATTGGGATGTATTTAGCAAAATTGAGGATGGAAAATACAGCCATTACATTAGTTAATCAACAAAAAAATTAAACATAGTAGAAGTACACTCCTGGTCCTGGACCGTGTTTAATTAGACGTTTGAAACTTTATGAAGAAGAAAATTGGTTTTCGCCTGAACTTGTAGGAAATGGCAGAAAGGGAAAGTAAAGAGAGAAACGAAAAAGGGTAAAAGGAAGAAAAGAAAATGGAAAAAGAAACGAGTTAATTGCACCAATTACCCCCTTTTTTATTTAATGTTATTACATTCCAGTCAACTAATTTGTGATCCATAACAAACAGCCCCTTCTTATAACAAAACCTTACATTTACCCCCTCTTATAATAAAACTCTATATTTACCCCTCTGACTAACGATCATTAGTCAAAAGTTATACTTTTGGCAACTTACTAATTTAGATTCATCTACATTGAATCGTAATATTACTCTTAAACAAAGCAAAAACCGGTATATGTATTTAGTTTTGAAAAGATAATTGGCATAAATCGAATTGACATAAATCAAATTTGCACTTTATTATCAAATGTTAATAAGTTTTTACAAAATTATTTTTTTAAGATCAAATTGAAAATTACAATTACATTGTCTTTCCTATGAAAAATTACCCATCAAAGGCAATACAGGAAATTTAGAAAATATTTTTTGAATATGTTAGCGAATTCCGTTAGTTTTTTGATGAAGGGAACGATTGTAATGTTTTATTATAATATGAAATATTTGTTATATGTTCAAAATAAACACATTGGATTGTCATTACACTAAGTAGGAGGAATAGTTGGTGTAATTAACCTAAAAAAAAAAACCAGAACCATTTTTTCTTTTTTTGTGTGGAAAAAATAAGGGGAGCTTGGAAAAAAGTTCCCAAACCTTATTGGAACTTACCATTCAATACCCTAAAAAAATATCTATGCTATGCATTCCCAACTTCAAAATATAACTTAGTGATTTACTCTCTACCCAACAAAATGTCTTAAATACCCTTTCATTTACTATTTTCAACCTCTTTTTTTCCTTCCAAATTTAATTCACTTTCTTTTAGTTTTAATTCTTTTTTTCCCTACACCCATCGCATAGATAGCGGCGGCGCACCACTGCCGGCACCGGATCGGATGGCGATGGAGCGACACCGGCACCGTCATCCACCTAAACACGAAGTTAAGTATGTTAAAAGAGAACATGAAGTATAATTGAAACGGATATGAAGTATTGTTATATAGAAAATAAAGTATGTTGAAAGAAAACTTGTTGTATGGTTAAAAGGAAGAGGCAATATGTTGAAAGAGAACATAAGTATGATTACACTTCACGTCACTTTTAAGTCCAACATACTGCATCAAATTGCATAACTTATTTCTTTATATATTAAAATGCTACTAGATATATGTATAGGCTTCGAAACATAGATATGTATGAGCTTTTATCTTTTTATATATTGGGCTAAGTAATTGAATGCTTGTAGTGTTGATAGAATTCGAGGTGAGTCTGTCAAGATAAATTTGAAGATCAGCGCTTGAAGTCTGGAATAGACGATCTGATCAGCATAGAGAAAGAGTTGAAGTCTTGATCAAGTTGTGAAGACAATTCAATGTCGAAGTAGCATCCAAGGGATGTATTATTTTCACCTAAATTTATTCTTAAATCCACAAGGAGTTTATGCAATTAATGATAGGATTATTCCCTCCATGCCATAGAGGAATTAGATTAATTATGGCATTTACATTTATGTTGTACAAACTATTATTCATTAATAAAGGCATCATTTTGTTCATATCAATCTTAATGGTATTAATATAAGCATTGAACAAATAAGTCCTGAGTAATCAAGAGGGAGCTTCCACTCCTCAATGGTTAGAGGAGAACCACACTAGAAGTATCAATTCCTTGTTTACTTAAACAAGAGTTCGCAAGTCGAAGAGTCTTAATGCCAGACTTGTATGATGCAAGCTTTGACAAGGAGTGTCATTCGATCCCTTTGGATGGTGGGAGCTTGGTCATAGATATATCAATGGAATTGATATATTTGAATATGACTCGCTGTAATTCAATCACATGGGTAATTACTCTTTGACTGTCAATGATTGAATTATTGGTCACGGTAGTGTGCATGAGCCTTAGACCTGAGGATTCACGAAGATTGAACTTGTGACACTGAACGAGTTATTAGAGTAGTTAGATCCAATTTACCCTTAGGTGGGATGAACCTCGAAGTGCGGTTCAGAAAGACAAGTGGAAATTGTTCGGTGATTGCCAATAGGGGATTCACTGTCTCGGGTAGTAACGAGTTAACGTCCTGTGCGATCGTAGGTAAATGAAATTATAAGTCTTTGGCCAAAGCAGGAGAACTAACTTATGTATGGTACATAAGAGTAGTTCAGTAATTTCATCTTACTATGATTCATAAAGCACAACATCATTTCATGTGAGTTTGTTGTAATCCATGATTGTCACTCAATCAGGATCTTACAGTGAAGGGCTTATACACACATGTTGTCTGTGACCTAAGGGTTCATATTGATTTATTCATTTCAATTGGATTTTGATGTGAGTCCACGTGACTGGCTAAGTTGACACTCACATCTTCACATTCCTCCCAATGTCAATTGAGATGAACCTAGAGAGTCGTGAATTGAGTGAAGGCAATTCTTTCGTTGTCAAATATATAAAATAGGTAATTTTCTATTGTTAGGTGTATACCCTTAATGCCTATGAGGAATTAGATTGAGTAGGGCTTTAATAAGTTATTTGTACAAACTATTTATTATTTCTATTTATAGAATAAAGGTTTTTGATTTTGTTCATATAAATCTAATGGTATTTGAATGTATTGAACAAATAAGTCCATGCAATTTGAAGATAGACTTTCCACCTCTTATGGTCGAGAGGAGGCACTGGAAGGTTCAAGTACTTAATCTCTTAAAATTCAACTCTTATGTCATTTGCTTTGACAAGGAAGTGCTAGTCAAACACTGATTAGATAGTAGGAGCTGGTGTCATGAATGTGATTAATGGAATTAACATATTTGAACTCGACTCGCATTAATCCGATCACATGGGTATTTACTCTTTGACAGTCAATGATTGGGATTAAGATTTCAACAGTATGTGTGAACTTTAGACCTGAGGAGTTGTTTACAATGTGCTTGTAGTATTGGATATGTTATTAGAGTAGTTAGACCCATATCACCTGATAGGTGGGGTCAACCTCGAAGTACGATCCACATGGTGAATTTAACATTGTAAGATAACTGCTAATATGAGATTCACCGTCTCGACAGTAAACGAGTATGTGACCTGTACAATCATAAGTAATAGAAATTACAAAGTCTTTAGCCAAAGAAAATAAACTAACTAGTGATGGTCACTAAGGGTAGTTTGGTAATTTCACATTATTATGATTACCAAGTACAACATCAAGTTTTATAAGTTTGACATACCATGACTCTTACTTAATCGGGTCATGTCGGTAAAGAGTTTATATGCATATGGTAGTCGTAATCAAGATTCGTGATGACATGTTCATCTCATTTTCAATTGGGTTATGATTTGGTTCTGCGGTGCTGGCTAGGTGACAATTGTATCCTTTGGAATCCTTCCATTGCCAATTGAATCGAGCCTAAAGAGTCGCGCTATGTGAAGAAAAGAAATATTTTCCATGCTAAGGGTATTTTGGTAAAATCACATTAGATGTGACTGACTAACAAAATGGATAGCATGATTTAATTAAAGATATTTAATTGGATTAAAATAATTTATTAAATCATATTAATTCATAAGTTAAATTAATTGAAAATTAATTTATAAGTTGAATTAAATTAATTAGATTAATTTTAATTTGATTAAAGTAATTAATTAATTGGATTGGACTTGAATTTAATTAATTACACATGGGCTAAGATGGAATAAAACCCGGAAGCCCATCTCCGACAGGCCTAGTGGCCGCCCCCTCTATAGTAAACCTAGAGGTTCGGCTTATTTGATATAAGTAGTTAGTCAGTGTTAGAACTCTATATAAGTCATTATTCAGAATCTGACTTTGAGCCAAAGAAACCTAGAGTAATAGGAAAGAAAAAATTTCCTCTCTCTCTCTCCAACTTGCCGCCATTGCAATTGTTGTCGAGAAGGAGATCAGAGCTCTCTTAGAGAAATTTCTTCCGCGTGACTATCTGGATGCAAGAGTCTGGGGTTGCTGCTGGATAATCGAATTTTTGTCATCAAGAGGTAATTCGATTACTCTGTTACAGAATTCGTTCTTATGGCGTAATTATAATATCATGAAAAACTCCGGATTCAATTTTCGGTGTGATTCAGATCAAAAATTTTATCCGCTAGACCGAATCGCAACAGCTACTTGATGAGCAAATTAATTTATTTGATTAATTGGATTAATGGAAATAAATTAATATTAAATAATTAGATGTATTTATTATAACACATTAATTTATTTGATTAATTAGATTAATGAAAATAAATTAATTATAATAAATAAATAGACTTATTTATTATATTCCTCCATTCATTAAATAATTAGATTATTTAATTTAGATGATGATTAATTAGTATTATATATTAATTGGATTAAAGTATGTTGGACCTAATTAATAATTGGACTAAGTGGAAAGTCAACTTAGCCCAATAAGGATGAGGTAGGCGTGTGGTAGGCGTGTTCGAGAAGTTGATGGGCTCAAGGAATTAGTTAATAGCAAGCTCATCACTCCTTATATATACCAAACTCACTGGATCAGAAAAACCTAACTCTCATAATTGACTTGACAGCAAAGAAAGAAGAAGAGAAAAATCTCTCTCCTCCCCTTACAGTAGCCGTCGGCCTTAGAGGTGTCAAAGGTGGTGGATTTTTCTTCAAACTTATTCCGGCGTGATATCTAGAGGCAGGAGTTTACCAATTGCTGCTATCTGAAAGATCATGTTTTTGAATCAAATCTAAAGGTTAGTGAAAAGATGAAATTAGATTTCATCTTGTTTATAAATTTTGAATTTAGTGAAATTCATTAAAACCTAAAAGTAATCCGATTGTGAATCCAGATATATATTTACGTTTCCACTACGCATGAACCAAGATTCACAACAGTGTTATCAGAGCCAACTTTATGGCTTTAAATGATTTTTGATATGAATATGTTGAATTTTATGTTTATGATGAAAAATATGATTAGAATATGATTTTTCATGCGTAGATTTATTTTTTTGATCAGAATCGTTAATTGATTTCATGATTTATGTTTTGAATATAAATCAAGTTTTTTGTATTGGATATGACTTTATGCATGAACATGAATATGTGGTTTGAATGTTCTTGGAATTTTGGCTTAGAAAAGTCGAGGTGGTGCAGCCTAACGCTACCCGACGGCGCGCCACACAGCGCCACCAGCAGGTGTTGTGCGTGAGAATCGGGCCGCGTAGTGACCCGTATGTTTTTTTTTTCAAAATTCTGAACGGGGTTTGACCCGACCACGATTTCGACCCATGGGTTTGACCCACATGTCAACCCATGGATAGACCCATGGGTCAACCCATTTTTTAAAATTAAATAAAATATTTATTTTAAAATATGTTTAAAAATAATTAAAGGGTAAAATAATTTTTGAAATTAGTTTTATGCCTAATTTTAAATTGGATTTAAAATTAAAATTTATTCTAGAACAAAGAAATTTATTTTGAATTAATTCTTTGTTGAATCAATTGGAAATTGATTCTTTGACACTAAATAATTTTTTTTTAATTAAATATGATTAAAGTTGAATAAATTTATAAATTGGATTTAAATTAATTCGATTAATTTCAAACCACAGTTAATTAAAATTGGATTTTAATTTATTTCTTTTTGAAAGAACTCCAACATGTTAGCTATCTTTTATAATGTTTTGATGCATGATACTGTGGGATGCCTCCCATGGACTAGATTTGATTATGGGTTTTATTTTCTGGGTTGTATCGGGTCTTTAGTACCCCCCAGTTTGTATTTTAATTTTTTTAGATTTATGTATATGATGCATTTTTATCTGTGTAATTAGAATAGGACCTTTTTGGAAGAAGATCTGCTTGGAGTTTGAAGACCTGAAAGTTAGACATAGGTTAGATCTTATAAGTCCCCTAATCCTCGATCAAGCCATTGGCTTGACTCAATCTAGATAAGTCCACGGAAAGTGTGTGTGATAGTGCTAGGCGTTTTCTATTTTATAATCAATGTATGCGTGCTATAAATGGTTAATGTGCAAAGTGAGACCAATTAAACTTAAAATTCTCCCATTGGATTAAATACTGAATTTAGAATAAAAAAGAATTGGATGTCTCAGCTCTCCATCAAACGTATGAGAAATTAAATTAACGCCAATATGCATAATTTCTTCCCAGTAAGTAGGGGTTATGCATTGCGACATTTATTTAAATTTTCTTAAGTGCATTAGCTGCCATCAATCGAAACAAATTTCACCTCATATATCGACAGAGGGTTGCAAGGTGGAATTCAATTGTTAGATTGATTGGAAGTTGATGGGCCCAAGTTCAGATAGATCACAACCTATATATCATTAAAGTGTTGCGGTCACGTGATCTATGAGCCGAATTAAATATTGAATCACATGTTAGACGATGGTGGCAAGGATTGCCACTTTAATAAAACTAGTGAGTCATATATCGTTAAAGGGTTGCAACTCGCCCAATTTATTACAGAACTCAATCACTAACTACGAAGTCTTTCCAATGTGGGAGTGCTGTTAGGAATCCTTTTGAGAGAAAAACGCAGCGGAAGAATTGAGGATTCCTAGAGTTGAATCACTTTAGCATGGTTTGATGATTTTCAAAGGTTTTACAAGAATAAACAAAATTGAGTTCCTTTTCAATTTCGTTTTCTTGAATTCGCGTAACAGCAACTCTCCTAGAATTCCTGTCTCTAAAGATTCATGCGAAATTAGCCTTCCAAAGATCCCCGAAAACTCTCCTCTTGGTGGTGGGGGACGGCTAGAGAGAGTAATAGGGATAGGAGTTTCTTTCTTTTTGTGTTATGCAATTAGGGTTAGGAGTCTTGTTGCAGTTGGAGATATCTATATTTCTCTTGACTTATGCAACAAGTAGGAATCCTCCTTTGGACTCCTTATGGCCGCCCCTTATGGCTCCATGGACGGTCAAGGTGGGCTTAAGTTGGCCCAGTCAACTTAGTCCACCTTTTAATAAATATTTAATTTAAATTCTATTTAAATCTAATATATATAATTAATTAATTCCATTTAATTAATTCTTTACTTAAAATAATTTAATTTAATCTAATTCAATTAAATATTTAATTTATTGATTTACCATTAAATCAATCTGTCCAATTAATTATATCTTTCTAAAAGATTAAGACAAAAAAACATCCTGATCGTTTCTTATAGCGCGACTCTTTAGGTTCGTCTCAATTGGCAATGGGAGGAATTACCAAAGGATGTGAGTATCACCTAGCCAGTCCCGTGGACTCACATCATAACCTAATTGAGTACGAAATGAACGAATCATTTACGAACTTCTAGACCATAAATACCGTATGTGTATAAGCCCTTCACTGACATATCCTGATCAAGTGAGAGTCATGATATATGTCAAACTCACTAAACTTGATGTTGTGCATTAAATCATAGCATAATGAAATTACCAAAGTACCCTCCATGGCTTACATGAGTTAGTTTCATTGCTTTGGCTAAATATTTATAATTTCATTTGCCTATGATCACACAAGATACTTTCTCGTTTACTATCGAGATAATGAATCCCATCTTGGCGATCACTTTACAAGTGCTACTTGACTCATCGAGATCGTACTTTGAGGTCGGCCCCACCAAAGGGTGATTTGGGCCTAACTACTCTAGTAACAGATTCAACAGTACAAGTACATTGATCATGACCCCTCAGGTCTAAGGCTCACGCATACTATTATGATCAGTAATTCAATCATTGACAGTCACGGAGTAAATACCCATGTGATCAGATTACTACGAGCGTGTTCGAAAAAACCAATTCCATTGGTATATCTATAACACGTGTTCTCACTATCCCATAGTGTTCGACTGACACTCTTTGTCAAAGCAAGTGTCATACAAGTTGAATCTTAATGCCCAATTAAGATTCCTTGACTTGCGAACCCTCTTAAGTGATCAGGAGTCAGACTCTTCCCGTGCCACTTCTTTATTCCATAAAGGGCGAAGAGTCAACTTCGATACACATGGACTATTTGTTCAATACTTATTAATGCCATGAAGTTTTATATGAAACAAGAATAAATGCCTTTATTAAAGATAGGTTTGTACAACATAATTGGATACCCTATACAATCTATTTGTCTTCATTGGCATCTAGGGCATATACCTAACAAGTGCAATGATTCGAAAAATGCAGTGGGAGCAAGTGAAAATTCAAAGTCCTGTCTAATTTTACCTGGTGTACAACATAACAACCTAATTGAATCTTTCTTTATTCTCTGCAATTATTTTATTTTCTCTCTCAAAATGGTTAACAACCCTCTTTCAACATTGCTTGAGAAAACGTTCTCACTGGACCAAATTATACTGACTGGCTCAGAAATTTGAGGATTGTCCTAAATTTAGAGTCCCTTAGCTATGTCCTCGAAGTTGATAAACTCGCAGCCCAGCTGAAGAAGCTGAGGACAATTAACGTGAAGCATACAAAACTTGGTGTAAAGATGACATTTGCGTTAACGGTTATATGCTCGGCTCCATGAACAATAAACTACAAAGATCCCATGAGAACATAGATGACTTGAGGTCAATCATGACGCATCTCAAGGACATTTATGGAGAGCACAATAGGATTGTTCGGTATGAGATATCGAGAGAGCTCTTCAAAGCTAGGATAGAAGAAGGAAAGAAGGTATGAGATCATTTACTTAAAATGATTTCAATGATTGAGAGATTGGAAGCTCTTGATTTTTTCATGGACTTCCACCTTCAAACTGATGTTATCCTACAATCACTCTTTAGCTCATTTTTCCAGGTCATAGTGAACTTCACTATGAATGAAATCTAATGTACATTGGCTGGGCTGATTAACAAGCTTATTAATGCCCAAGGCTAAATGAATCTAAAGGGAAAGGAGTCTGCTCTAGCCATCTCAACCTATGGAGGAACTTCTAGTTCTAACAATAGGAAGAGAGGCAAGAAGAAGAAGGGATCATTGAAGGTTGAGGGAAACGTAGGAAAAGGAAAAGCTGCCAAGAAGTACAGAGGGCATGGGCCAAATAAGACAGACATCTTCCTTTACTGCAAAGAGGCTGGTCACTGGAAGTGTTACTGCCCAAAGCTCAAGGCCGATACTGCCGTAGGTATAGAACTTTATGTTTTAGAAACTAATTGTTCTATGACTGTATTCTCCACTTCATGGATTCTAAACTCAGGAGCTAGCGCTCATGTCTGTATTTTGAAATAGGATCTGGAAAGAAGTAGGAGGCTCAAGGAGCAAGAAATGATGATCCATGTAGGCAACGTACATAGTGTGGTAGCTACTCACATATGATCTACTTCTTTATTTTTATCTACCGGGCATTTACTTGTTTAAGATGATTGTCTTGTTTTGCCCAATGGGCTTAAAAACATTTGTTACATTCCCGTATTAGTTAGACTTGGATACGATTTCTGATTTTTGAACAATGTTTGCAATATTTATTTTAGAAATAAATTTGTTGGCTCTGCATCTTTAGTAAATGGTTTATACTACTTAAATGTCCAAAATAGATGTATTCTAAATACAATCACTAAGAAACGAGGTATGTCTGGGACAAACCAAAGACTCATCTAGCACTTGAGACTAGGTCATGCTGGAGAATACAAGATTCGTGAATTTGAGAAAAATGGTCTGACAAGTGTTAGTGTCATGCCCTTAAATGCCTTAGAGGATAGAATTATAGGGCATTAATTTGTAATTGAACAATCTTATATTAATAAAAGGCAATTCATGTTGTTTCTTATAGACATTTGTAAGGTTTTATAAACAACGTCCAGTTCTTGATAATAAGGTGAACCTTCTACTCCTTATAGGTTAGGGAGATTGGCACTAGAAAATTTGATCCTTAATATCTAAACTGGTTCGCAAGTCGAAGAGAGTATTGACTGGACATCATTACAGGATAGAGATTTGTATGACATAAGTTTTGATAGGGAAGTGCTAGTCGAACACTATGAGTATGTTAGTGGGAACTTGTGTCATAGACGCATCAGTTGGACTGATGAGTTCGAACACGACTCGCATCAGTTCTGTCACATGAGTTTTAACTGATAAGTTGTGATAGGTACGCATGAACCTTAGACCTAAGTAATCACGTTGAAGATGTGTTTGTGACATCAAGTCTATCATTAAAGTAGTTTGATCCAATTCACCCGTTGGTGGGGTCGACCTCGAAGTGCGGCTTGATGGGAAAGTAGTAGTCTTAACTAATTAGTAAAATGGAATTTATTCTCTCATAAGTGAATGAGAAATATATACTATGCCGTGATGAATAGGTGAGGTTAAAGTCTTTGGCCGAAGTAATGGAGATGCTCATATTGGACATAAGAGTATACTCAGTTACCTCGATTCATTATGAGCTAATCATATGGTCAAGTCCTGTGAGTTTGACTAATCCATGACTCTCACTTGACTGGGATATAAGAATAGAGCGTTTATACTCGTACGATATTCAAAGCGTGAAAGGTTTGGAATGATTCTATTCATTCGTTCTCAATTGGGATACGATTTGGCTAGGTGTTATCCACATTCTTTTGGCTTCCTCCCATTTGCCTTTTGAGATGGACCTAAAGAGTCGCGCTTAAAGGAATTGCAAAGGAAAAATTATGGTGTGAGACTTGAGAGATTTTTCGGTATTTGATATCGTAGTTAATCAATTAATTAAATCATTGGATGATCATATTAATTAATTATATTAATTTGTTAATTAATTTATTTATGAAATTAATTATAGAATTAACTTGGATTAATTAGTTATTTAATTGATTTATTTATTGGATAAATAATATTAATTAAATAATCAAATTAGACCACAAAAATGGACTAAAGCCCAAGGACTTAAATCGCCCAAGTGGGCGTCCAACATGGACGCCTAGGGCCTTAGTTAATTAGGGTTAATTATTTTTTTGTGTAATATAAATTGTACTTAGTGGAAATAATTAACCCTAGCCTCTCTAATTGTCTTTTTCTCCAAGTCAAAGAACTCCACCTTTCTCTGTCTCTCTTTAGCCGTCCATAGGGGAAGAAAAGAAGGGATTTTTCGCTCTCAATTCCAGCGTGGTGATTTAGAGCCAGTGGCTAGTTTGTTGCTTGGAAAATGGATCAAAAGCTGGTTCAGAAAATTCAATAATACGAAAAAAGGTACACGCTTCTTATCCTGACTTGAATACATGAAATCGGAGATGAACCATCATGGGATTTATTCTTTCCTCTGTGTTTTAACTGTAAAAATCCAACAGTGGTATCAGAGCCAATCTCTGATTTCCGTATTTAGTCAAATACGTGATTTTACACGTTTTTCGTGTTTTTGAAGCATGCTAAATTTGATGTTATATTTATGATTTAAAGCTCTGTGTTTCTGCATTTTTCTTGGATATTATTGCATGATAATATGGTGGATCGAGAAAATCAAATTGAGTAAAAAAACGGGGCTGAAAAACCTCAAAACATGCACGAGGTCAGCGCGCACAGCACGCAGACAGCCTGCATGGCGTGCGCATGCTGTGCGCGCAGCCGGTAGCCCAAGGCCACCCAACGTGCGCGCAGCCTGTGCACGCGTGGTGAGCCCACACACCCGTCGGGCCGTGCGCCCCGTGTGGGCTTGGATTTTTTGTAGACCTTGGTCGGATGGGTGGGGTTGTGTGAAAATGGGTCAATTTTTTATAAACTAGCTTTGGGTTATTTTAATTAGCCGGGTGTGTCAAAAGGATGATGACCCGAATTTTAATTAAATAAGCTCAAATTGGTTTTGTTAAAAAGATTAGACATTCGATAAATTAGTTTTGGGCGAAACTCGATAAAATTTAAATGGGCCAATGGGATGGTGATTTAAGTTTGATGAAATCGAGCCCAATTAGTATTTATTGAATATTAGTTATTGAATAAAAAATTAATTAATTATTTTTGGAGGATTTTAATTAATTAATTTATTTAAATAATGAATTCTCACTAGAAGGCTTTTTATTACAAATATGAATAAAATTTGGAATTTTCTGAAAAAATTAATTAGTTGGACTAATTAATTATAATCTTAATCACCAACATAATTGCTTTATTTATCACGAGCATGTATTATATGATGGTGACATTATTCATGGGCTTAGGTTTCCTTTATGGATATATTTCTTTTTATGGGTTGAAGGGCCGGTTTTGAGCCCATTATTTTTTATTCTTAGAATTATCTATAGGATGTAATAATTCATATTTAATAAATAGAATTAGAATAAGCCTTGAAGAAGAAGTCAATCCAAAAAGGAAAGGAGCTTGGTGCCCAAGATGAATAGTTTAGTTTATTCTATTCTTATGATGGCCAATTGGCTTGGGCCCTCTAGAAAAAGCCAATGAATATATGTGATGTATTACTAGCTTTATGATGCATGTCTCATTCGATGTATATTGCATGTATAATCTTATCCCGCGCTATAAAAATTGATAATGTGCAAAGTGAGACATAAATAAATGTTTAGAACATAAATTCTCCCAAATCAAAACAATACTCAGTTAGTAAAGGGCGCTAGGCGTCCTCTCCCTCCACTAAGCTTAATGAGATTAAGAATTGAATCTAATATATGACATCTTCTCAGTAAGTGGGGGTCATATATTAAGTCTCAATTCTGAAATTTCATAAAGTGCATTGGATGCTTTAATCGAGACATATCTCACCCCAAATATCGTTAAATGGTTGTAAGGTGAAATTCAAATAATAGATTAAAAGGTGTTAGTGGGAATGACCTTAGATAATCCACAATCCTATATATCGTTAAAGGGTTGTGGTTTTGGTGGATTATGGGAAAAGAAGATTGGACCGTCTATTGGATAGATTGATGTTAGACATCAATTTAATTAAATAGCGGACTAAATATCGTTATAGGGTTGTCATCCACTATATTGAGTAAAGAAATCAATCTCCACTACGAAGTAATAAACAACGATCATTTCCTATTTTCACAGTGGGAGTGTGAATCTCGAAAAATGTAGTGGGAGCCAAGTCATATATCGAAGTCCTTGATTTTACTTGGTTATAGTTTAAATTACAATCATCTAATCTGTGGTTATTTATTGTTTTATCTCTCTCCATCAAAATGTCTCCCAAACCACTATCAAAATTGATGGAGAATACCATTTTTACTGGACCAAATTAAATAGAATGACTCACAAAATTAAGGATGGTCCTTAGTAGTGAATCCATAGATTATGTATTGGAGATTGGTCATCCTCCCATTCCTGGAAGAGATGAAGGTGATGAAGTTCGCCTAGCTCATTGGGATTAGTGTTGTGTCAACCATAGAGCAAGAGTGTACATCTTAAGCTCCATTTGCATTGAGTTGCAAAGATCTCATGATAAGATGGATAATGCAAGAGATATTATGCTTCACTTGAATAAGTTGTTTGGAGAATGCAGTAAGACCGCCAAATATTTTATATCAAGAGATCTCTTCCGAACTAAGATGGCTAAAGGTGAAGATGTAGGAGAACATGTTTTCAAAATGATGACCATGATAGAAAAAATTAAATCTTTGAACTTCTATATGGATCTACATCTCCAATTTGACCTCAACTTACAATCACTCTGACACGCTAAAAGCTAACGTGCTATGATAGCAAGTGCACTAGACGTATGTAGTAATAAGTGGACAAAAAGTCCGGGTTGTCGAACCACGGAAACTTGAATTTTAGTTTATGATTAATGAAAATGGATAAAAGTAGATTGCAATAAAATGAGTAAACAAGTGACGAACCAAAAAGAAACGAACTATAGATTAAATCTCACGTATGATAAAATGACTAAGGCACATGCTACAACCGAATCTACTCGTCAATATAGATGAGCTACTCTTCGAATTATTAGACTCCTATTGCTTTGGTGGAAATATCTTAGATAATTATTACCCGATGTCTCGGCACATAATAATCCTATGATTAATTGATGGTTCTCTAAATATGTCTATCCGAGAATCTAATCAATAACCACGCATTAACGTTCTAGAGTTTCCCCGGATAAATCCGGCTAACCGCACCCGGAAATCTTTACCTATTTCTAGGAGCAATTCCACATTAGTTTCGGATGATGTGTTGATTCATTTGAACCCTAACCTATCTTCTCTCGAATGACTAGACTAGGCAAGAAAGCAAGCATATGGTGATCAAGCACATGATTGCAATAAAAGCTCAAAACCAACACACAAAGCAATATGAGAATTAATACGAAAATTCACTTCACATATATTGATTCATAAATTGGCTTTCACATGGCCTTAGTTCTACAATATTAGCCTCTCATCAAAGCCTTAAGAAAATCTAATACAAACATATACATACTCATGGAAATAAACATGTAAATGCAAATAATTAAAACTCCCTCAATTGATTGATGATGGATCCTTGCTTTTGAACTTCAATCCTTAACTCCTCTCTCTTTGTTCCCCTCCAAAAGTGATGAAGAATGGTGATGAATGATGATGAGTGAAAAGTGATGGCCAAAAATCCTCTCTCCCTCCCTTCCTCCCCGATCTCCTCGGTCAAGTGTGAAGAAAAATGCCTTAAGAAGACCCCAAAATCTGAGCTCTTAGTGTGTGTCTCCCCTAGTGTGTCCTCCACTACTCTTAAAGTGAGTAGTATAAAATTCCATAAAGTAGATCTACTAAGAAACATACTTATGACATCCCTCCCATACATGTGATGACCTCTTGGCTTTAAATGTTCCATTCCCCCATCAAATGATGATCTTTTGGCTGAAAAGAATCAAAATTCGGGTGTGGACACGCCTAGGCGTGGCATTACGGCGCTTGGGCGCCGTTATCAGAATGCTGAAATTAAATGCAATGTGTCCTGCGCAGCAATCGTATTTCATTCATAACTTTCTCCAAGAAACTCTGATTTGGATGATTCAAGTCCTCATTTGAAGCTAACACATAGTTCTACAATATTGTAGAAGGGAACTTCATCCAATTCGGCCTCTAAACATATGGAAATAGCGCTTGAACGTGGAAAGTGGTGTAGATACGGCGCCCGGGCGTGGACAAGATGGCGCCTAGGCGTGGTAAGCAGAATGTTGACGTTATTTGCATCTTGTCCGGCGCCTGGGCGTGGGTTTTTAGGCGCTTGGGCATAGGGGTGCGTAGCAATTTGGCCTAAACTTGTTTTATACGTCGTTTTTCATCCCGTTCTTTGATTGTATCCATTTAAGACCTGAAATCACTTAATGCACGAATTAAACGCACATGTGGCAAGAATCAAGCGATAAATGAACCTAAGAGATAAACGCAAAGGGGCTTAAAAACACGTAAAAATGCCTCTTATCAACACCCCCACACTTATCAATTGATCGTCCTCGAGCAATAAGAGTTTTAAGATAAGGAAACATCATCAATCAAAGAGAGAAACAAAAAGAAAACTACCTAACTCACTTTCGTGGAGTAAACGGTTGCATTTAGCGAATGCAACAAGCCTTTGAACCTTTGAGTTACCTCAAAGGACGAGTTATAGTCTCGTGAGGGTTTGCAGACGATATACCCACAAAATCGAAAGATTTTCAACCCCGATCACTCAAGGTAAATTACAATGATTAATAGCACACAATGGTATGAATTCACCTGTTTAAGCTCAAGTTACATATATATACACGTCACCCACTTGCTCATGTTACGCTTTAACATCGAAAAGATCATCCTAAGGGTGTAGTGTAATAAATCTCAAATATTATAGTCGAGTGGCATTCTTACCACTTTTCAAGCATTAACCCCATATTTATCAACTTTTGATTATTCACATGGTACGAGAATTGAATACAACTTCATAGCCACTTAAAAATTCATCACTTCATTCCACTTTCGGCTTTAATTTATGCACTTTCAACTCGAAACATTAGAGGTTAGACCATGTGCAATGTTCGATCCTCTTAGGCTTTCTATGACACTCGTGTAACGAGCTTTAGGCCAATAACTCCTAAACCAGATGGCTTTAGGGTATCAAATGTGGAGACACTCCTAAGGGCTTAATCGCTCGAGTGTCAAAGGCCACAAAATCAAACTAGGTCCCTATTTACTCAACTCTTGTATTGGCTTGAGCTCTAGCTCAAATTAGCTTAATAGTACAGTATTCTAGGCATGGTGCTCTTCGCCCCCAGTATCTATTAAGCCTGACTTTGTCAGTCATACCAATGTTCAACCTCTTTTTATTTTTATTAAGCACACGAAGTTAACGTTCTCAACTCATAACACATGTGAAAATTCTAAGTTGATATTTCCGGGATCAAGCCTTTAAGTGTTTCAAAATGATTGCCCACTCAACTCCTCTACCTTCGATTTAGGTGCATATGTGAATCATCTTAAGATTAATCTAGTCTAGTTAGGGTTTCACAAACAAGGAATTGCGTGTATAGCCATTAAAAACCAAATTGAAAACCAAATTGATAGAGAATACATACCATGTATTCACGTTAACCATGTGCTCAATTCATCAAGTGACGGGTTGAAATTCTATCCAAAAAAAAAAATAAAAATTCCACACATTTCACATGTAGAGGTACAACACCCCCCCAAAACTTGGACCGAAATATGTAAAACATGAATAAACATGACTATAATGGATCTAGTGTACCCCCCCACACTTATCATGAACATTGTCCCCAATGCTTGAAAAAGAGAAGGGCAAAGTACACGTCACCATAGGGAAGCTGAAAAGCAAACCCGAGTCCACTTAAGGCAATCAAGTCCAAGGATGGCAATCACTGTGTCGATCACTACATAGGTAAACAAATGCTAGCCATACAAAGCATCAAACATTGGATAGAATAGAATAAAACAAAACGATACAAACAAAAACGAGAAACATGCATGGAAAGAAAACATCAAGCATCCAAACATAAAACATAAAATATCCAACAACCCAACAAAAGATATCCAAAAACAAAACGAAACATGCATGGAAATAAAACAAGATAAGCCTAATCGGTGGTGCCAAAACGGTTAATGTAATCCTCATCCGTTCCGCCGAGATCATCCAAATTAATCAACGGGCTACCCTCATCATTATGAGCCTCATCATCACCTCCTACAGGAACGAGAGCACCTGACTCGTGCAAATCTGCGGGCTGCTGAGGCGGGGGGTGCGGGTAAGGTGGAGGAGTAGAATAATCAAACGGCCCCCGACCGACAAACTCATTATGCTCTACAAGAAGCTGACGGAAATAAGCATAAGTGTCGGACATGACCACCCTCATATCATCTCGCAACTCATCCCTCAATTCATCCTTTAATTTTCTAATGGCGGCGGCATCCATAGGTGGAAACTGTGGGGAACTAGTAGACCGGGATGAAGACGGGCGAGGCCTCTTGGAAGTAGCTGGTGGTGGAGGAGCCTGGGAGTCGTCATCTACCACGGTGAGATAAGAACCAGGGAGCTCAGTACGCTCTATAGGAAATGTGGGAACCTTAGCTGCCTTGCATAAAGCTGTGATCAGTGACGGGAGAATGATGGGAATCTTCCGAGTGGGACCTTCGCCCTTTTGCTTAGCCAATTCTTTGTTAATCAACGGCCCTAACTCATTCTTCAACTTCCTAAAGTGGTCCGTCAAAGACTTGTGGATTACCCGGGCAAAGTCCACAACTTTCTTGGACATAATAGCATAGATGAGGGTGGCCCGTTCCTTGTTTGCCTCTGACCGATTGGTACTCGGTATTAAATTGAATCGGATGAAGTCGAGCCAGAAAGCAGCCTCGGGTAATAGAGCCCTACGGGGGACATGAGCTTCTCCGGGTACCCATTCCCACCCCTCTCGGCCAATAACCCGCAAAATATCCGACAGGCTAACTCGGAGGCACCCTGCATTGTAAAGAGTAGTGAACTCGCATGTCTGAGGGGTCGGGGTGCCTATGCTCTCCCTAATCTGTCTCAACTCATAATTGACATGTTTGCCCCGTACCAAAAGGGTAGTCCCCAGCCATCCTCGTGTCTCAATCTCATCATAAACCCCGGAGCTGAAGAATTCCAGGACCCAAGGAAGACGAATGGCCTCGGGCTTTTGACAGAAAAACTGTAAGTGATGGAACTGTATCAATTCGTGCACAGAGGGCTGTCCCCGGGTGGTTAAATAGTGCTCCTTAATAAGAGTGCGGGGGGTGCTCAAACTCTGACACATAATTTGGACTTGGGAGTTTTCAAAACGGGTATTATCGGGAGTCTCGGGCTCATTAGAGGAACCCTCACCCACTTTTTTCTTACCCTTGGACGGTCTGTTGGTAGTTCTCGTCATTTGCAACAACGATGGTCAACTTCTCAACTACTCAAATCAACCCAAATGCAACCAACCCAACACAACAATCGTCAACGCCCAACAACACACCAAAATCAGAGAGCACCCCACAATCTAGCAACAATCCACGGATTTAACAGATTCCTCAATGTTTAAGCAATAATCCACAAATTTAATCAACAATATAGCATCCAATTTCAACAACAACAACCCACAAATTCAATTTCAACCCACAAATTGATAACAACCCACGGATTTAGCAACAATAGACCATCCAATTCAACAACAACAACCCCCAATTTTTTATAACAATCCACAAATCCAATAAAAGTCCTCAAATGCAATAACAAAAAAAATCAATCCACAATCGGACGAAGCCCCAAATAATCCTCAAAATATAATGTAAGGCACCTACTCGTCGGCTATGAATCGGAAATGGAAGAAGGGTAAAGCCAAAACTCACCTTTTTCCCCAAAATTTTCGCACCGAGTCGGATGTGAAAGAGGAGCTACTGTGCAGCGAGTTATGTTGATGGAAAGTGGCGGTGAAACACGGTGGAGATGGCCGAAAATGGTGAGAGTGTCGCCGGAAATCGCGTGGGAGAGGAGTTGTGAAGAGTTTGTGAAGGATTTTGACCGTTTGACCCACAAATATGTTTAAATCAGAAACGGGCGCCTAGGCGCGCGACACAGCGTACCTGGATTTTTGACTGGTAATGGCCGCGCCTAGGCGGGCGTTTTTTCGGCGCTTGGGCGCCCCTTTTAGAACCGGGCGCCTAGGCGGGCGTTGTTTCGGCGCTTGGGCGCCCCTTTCAGAACCGGGCGCCTAGGCGGGCGTTGTTTCGGCGCTTGGGCGCCCCTTTCAGAACCGGGCGCCTAGGCGAACGTTTTTCGGCGCTTGGGCGCCCTTTTCAGAAATAGTATGTAAAGAATTTCATTTCCTGTTTCGAAAGGGGAGAGATAAAACACTTAAAACACAAACTAACAAAGATGTAAGACTAGAAAATAAAGCAACAAACGGGATAATAAGAGAAAAAGAAAAGGAAACGGAAAGAAAACATGGGTTGCCTCCCAAGAAGCGCTAGTTTAGAGTCATTAGCTCGACTGAAAGCGAAGAATCACGAAGGGTCCGCGAGGATGAAGGACTCTTTGTCTCTTGGTCCATCCATCCCTAAGTAAGGTTTTAGACGTTGAGCGTTGACCAAGAAAGTATGTCCTTTATCTGTTGTAAGCTCGACGGCGCCGGATGGATAGATATGGGAAATCAAAAATGGGCCCGACCATCGAGACTTAAGCTTCCCGTTGAAGAGTCGGAGTCGAGAGTTGTATAGCAACACCCGCTCTCCCTTGTGAAATTCCCGGGGGAGAATATGTTTGTCATGCCACATTTTGGTCCGCTCCTTATAGAGTTTCGCGTTCTCATAGGCAAGATGACGCCATTCTTCGAGCTCGTTGAGTTGTAGCAAACGTTGTGTACCTACACTTTGAGAGTCAAGATTTAGAAACTTAATGGCCCAATAAGCACGATGCTCGAGTTCAACGGGCAAGTGACATGTTTTGCCAAAAACAAGACGATACGGGGACATGCCAATTGGGGTTTTATAGGCGGTCCGATAAGCCCAAAGAGCATCATCCAATTTAAGGGACCAATCCTTTCTTGATGCGTTGACAGTTTTTTCTAAAATACGCTTAATCTCCCTATTCGAGACCTCCACTTGGCCACTAGTTTGTGGGTGGTATGGGGTCAAAATTTTATGCTTCACCCCGTACTTGGTCAATAAAAGTTCAAACTGCTTGTTGCAGAAGTGGGTGCCCCCGTCACTAATGATGGCTCGGGGAGTTCCAAATTGAGTAAAAATATGCTTCTTCAGAAAATGAGTGACAACCCGAGCATCATTAGTAGGCAAGGCCACGGCTTCCACCCATTTGGAGACATAGTCTACCGCAACAAGGATATATTTATTTGAATAAGAACTGGGGAAAGGGCCCATGAAATCCACACCCCATACATCAAACAACTCACACTCTAACATACTATTTAAGGGCGTTTCATGATGTTTAGAGATGTTCCCCATTCGTTGACAGCGATCACAAGATTTGACATAATGATGTGCATCTTTAACAAGAGTAGGCCAGAAGAAACCTGATTGGAGGATCTTAGCTACCGTTTTGGAAGGCCCAAAATGGCCACCTACCGCCATATCATGACAATGAGATAGGATAGCATGCACGTCCGTTTCGGGTATGCAACGTCGAATTAAGCCATCTGCACAAACTTTGAATAAAAAGAGTTCGTCCCAAAGATATTGCTTTACATCAAATAGAAATTTCTTCTTTTGATGAAAAGTGATATCCGGGGGAAGACGGCCCATAACAATGTAATTGGCAAAGTTAGCATACCAAGGTGAAATTTTGTCAGAAATAGCAAGGAGGTGTTCATCCGGGAATTCCTCACGAATTGGTATCTCATCTAACGGATCATTCACTAGCTCTAATCGTGAGAGGTGGTCGGCTACTACATTTTCGGTGCCTTTCTTGTCTTTTATCTCTAAATCAAATTCTTGGAGTAACAAAATCCACCTAAGAAGTCTTGGTTTAGCATCTTTCTTGGCAAGCAAATATTTTAAAGCCGAATGATCGGTGTAAACTATCACTTTGTTTAGCACGAGGTAAGAGTGGAATTTATCGAATGCAAAGACTATGGCTAGTAATTCTTTTTCCGTGGTGGCATAATTCAATTGTGCATCGTTAAGAGTTTTACTAGCATAGTAAATGGTTCGAAATACCTTCTCCTTCCTTTGGCCAAGGACAGCTCCAACCGCGGTGTCACTCGCATCACACATCAATTCGAATGGTAAGCTCCAATCGGGGGGTGACATGATAGGGGCGGAAACTAAGCGTTCCTTCAAATCAAGAAAGGCCTGCATACAAGAAGAATTGAAATCAAAAGGTGCATCTTTGACAAGCAAATTAGACAACGATTTCGCAATTTTAGAGAAATTCAAGATGAATCGCCTATAGAAACCAGCATGCCCGAGAAAACTCCTAACAGCTTTTACCGAAGTGGGCGGGGGAAGTTTTTCAATGACCTCAATCTTGGCTTGGTCCACTTCGATCCCTTTTTGAGAGATCTTGTGGCCAAGCACAATCCCCTCCCGGACCATTAAATGGCATTTTTCCCAATTCAAAACAAGGTTGGTTTCTTCACAACGTTTAAGCACAACATTTAGATGAGCAAGACAAATATCAAAAGTTGTTCCAAAAACAGAAAAGTCATCCATAAAAATTTCAAGAAAATCTTCAACCATATCATGAAAAATAGCCATCATGCATCTTTGAAAAGTGGCCGGGGCATTACACAAGCCAAATGGCATCCTTCTATAAGCAAATGTGCCATAAGGACAAGTGAAAGTGGTTTTCTCTTGGTCCTCAGGATCTATGGCAATTTGATTATAGCCGGAGTAACCATCTAGAAAACAATAGAAATCATGCCCGGCTAATCGTTCAAGCATTTGGTCAATAAAGGGGAGGGGGAAATGATCCTTACGTGTGGCATCATTCAACTTACGGTAATCTATACATACACGCCACCCACTAATTATACGAGTTGGGATAAGCTCATTATTCGCATTCTCAATTACCGTTATCCCCCCTTTCTTAGGCACCACTTGGGTAGGGCTCACCCACGCACTATCAGAAATAGGATAGATTATACCTGAGTCGAGCAGTTTAATCACTTCATTCTTTACTACCTCTTGGATTTGTGGGTTTGATATCCTTTGGGGTTGGCGTGTAGGCTTGGTGGAGTCCTCCATAAGTATTTTGTGCATACATATCGCTGGACTAATGCCTTTGATGTCCGCAAGTTTCCACCCAAAAGCCCGTTTGTGAGATCTCAATACCGTCATTAATTGCTCTTCTTGTGATCTTGAAAGAGATGAGGAAATGATCAATGGGAGTGTTTCGTCGTCGTTCAAGTACACATATTTAAGGTGGGAGGGAAGGGGTTTGAGTTCGAGAGAGGGGGGTTCTTCAATAGATGAGCGAGGTGATCCTGACAATGATCTATCAACTTTGATGAATCCTCCCGAATGAGAGGAAGATTTGTACTCCAAGCTTAGAACCCTTTCCACTAGATCATCTTTCTCCGAGTCCACTTGCATGGATTTCATAAGATTTTGTTCGAGAGAATTTTCAATTGTATTGTCCTGTAAATACTCAATAATCAACTGGTCAAATGTATCAATTCGATAACACGAGTCATGATCAATAGGATGTTTAAGGACTTTGTAAACATCAAAGGTAACTTTGTCATCGCCCACATTCAAGGTAAGCTTACCATTAGCAATGTCAATTACCGCCTTACCCGTGGCTAGGAATGGTCTCCCTAGGATTAATGGTACCTCCACATCTTCTTCCATGTCGAGTACTACGAAATCAACGGGAAAATAAAACTTGTCGACTTGGACAATAACGTCTTCGATTATCCCCTTGGGCCTCTTGATCGATCGGTCGGCTAGTTGAAGGCTCATTGAGGTCGGCTTGGGATTTCCAAGGCCTAGCTTTTTAAATAGTGAGTATGGAAGAAGATTGATGCTGGCCCCCGAGTCACATAACACCTTCTTGAATGATAGGGATCCAATCGTGCACGGGATTGTGAGGCTCCCGGGATCTTGGAGCTTAGTTGGCAATTTATTGAGCAATACGGCGGAGCATTCTTCCGTGAGGCACACCGTCTCATTCTCTTCCCACTTCTGCTTGTTGGAGAGTATGTCCTTGAAGAACTTCACATAATTCGGCATTTGGAGAATGGCGTCAATAAACGGAATATTAATTCTCACTTCCCGAAGGATTGCCAAAATTCGAAGAAAACTCGGATCCATCTCCTTTTTCTTCTCTTTGTGAGCATTTGGGAAGGGGAGACGAACTTCGATAGGGGGAGAAGGCATTGGATTAGACGGATGAAAACCCACTGAAACAGTAGGCGGCGCCTGGGCGCGTATATCGGCGCCTAGGCGCGGATCTGTGGGCGCCTGGGCGTGCATTTCGGGGCGCTCGGGCGCGGGATTCAGAAAATATGCATCTGGCAGGTTTGTGGGTGGCGCCTGGGCGCGTATATTGGCGCCTAGGCGCGGATCTATAGGCGCCTGGGCGTGCAGGTCAGGGCGCTCGGGCGCGAGAAACAGAGAATTTTGTCCAGAACAGGGTAGATCAGGCGCCTGGGCGTGCATGTCGGGGCGCTCGGGCGCGGATGTACTGGCAGTGTCATTCTCCAATTGTTTGCCACTTCTCAAGGCTATGGCATTGCATTGGGCCTTCGGGTTCTTTTCCGTGTCGCTTGGGAGAGTCCCCGGGGCTCTACCGTTAACCGCATTAGAAAGTTGCGCCACTTGTGTTCGAAAATCCTTCATCTCCATACACATATCCTTTATCATACCCCGAAGTTCGTTGAAAGATGTATCGGACTTTTTCATGTGAGCATCTAGTTTCTCATCGATTGTGGGAGGTCGCATTTGCACTTGACCTTGACCTTGTCCATTGAAATTGCCTTGCCTCGGGGGTGGGTTATTGAAGGGTGGCCGTGGAGCTTGATAGATCCCCGGTTGATAGATCCCCGGTTGTGCGTTCTGTGCGGGGTTGGGCCTTTTTGGAAAATTCTCGGGTATATGAAAGTTCATCCGAGGTTGATTTTGATTTCCCACATAATTAACATTGCCAACCTCCGGTTCCAAGACTACTACTTCCTCAATACAAGCAACCTTTTTAGAGGATGAGGCCTCTTCATCGTCGGGGTAAAGCTCGTCTTCTCGGGCCAACTGTTCGACTTTGTCCCATACACTTTGACAGTCTAACCCAAGGAGATCTCCTCCCGCACCCGCGTTGAGTCTATGCCGAATACGTGACCTAACCCCATCATAGAAATGGAGTACTTGTTCATTCAACCCAAAATTATGATCGGGACATTTACGGAGCATGCCCTTATATCTAGCCCAAGCCTCGGCTAAAGATTCATTGCTCCTTTGCCTAAACCCTTTTATATTACTCCGTAGCTCATTGATTTTTGAGGGTGGAAAGAATTTATTTAAAAAGGCATCGACCAACTCACTCCATGTTGTAATACATTGTGGAGGTAAGGATTTGTACCATGTTGTCGCCCTATCCTTCAATGAGAAATGGAAGACTCTTAGACGAATCGCATCAAGATCTCGTGGGTGATATTGAATGGTCACAAGAGCCTCATCTATGGTTTCCAAATGAGCGTGTGGTGATTCGTGCGGTTCTCCATAGAAAGGATCTCCTTGCACCATATTAAAAATGTGAGCCGGAATGTGGTAGTTTGGTGTGAAGAAATTAGGCACGACTACGGGCCCCGGAATGGTATGGACCCTAGGTGGTAAGCTACCCCGAACCGACGGGAGTTGTGGAGGAGGTACCGCTTGCATGGCTTGTAGAACACCTTGTAACCACTCCCTAGTTTCCGGTGAGTTCATGTCCGGGAAATTTCCATTCGGGTTTTGGTTGAGATTATTGGCCATTTCTCTTGCTCGCCTACTAGTCCGAAGAACTCGTTCAATTTCGGGCTCCAACTCGTATAGAGGCTTGTTTGAGGAGCGGGTCATGCACCTCAAGAACCTAACAATTAAATACAAGAACAAAATTAGACTAATCACGAAAATAAAAGAAAATCAAGAAATAAACGAAAACTAAGAATTATGAAAAATGTAAACGAAAATCAAAAACTAAAATAAACAAGTCCCCGGCAACGGCGCCAAAAACTTGACACGCTAAAAGCTAACGTGCTATGATAGCAAGTGCACTAGACGTATGTAGTAATAAGTGGACAAAAAGTCCGGGTTGTCGAACCACGAAAACTTGAATTTTAGTTTATGATCAATGAAAATGGATAAAAGTAGATTGCAATAAAACGAGTAAACAAGTGACGAACCAAAAAGAAACGAACTATAGATTAAATCTCACGTATGATAAAATGACTAAGGCACATGCTACAACCGAATCTACTCGTCAATATAGATGAGCTACTCTTCGAATTATTAGACTCCTATTGCTTTGGTGGAAATATCTTAGATAATTATTACCCGATGTCTCGGCACATAATAATCCTATGATTAATTGATGGTTCTCTAAATATGTCTATCCGAGAATCTAATCAATAACCACGCATTAACGTTCTAGAGTTTCCCCGGATAAATCCGGCTAACCGCACCCGGAAATCTTTACCTATTTCTAGGAGCAATTCCACATTAGTTTCGGATGATGTGTTGATTCATTTGAACCCTAACCTATCTTCTCTCGAATGACTAGACTAGGCAAGAAAGCAAGCATATGGTGATCAAGCACATGATTGTAATAAAAGCTCAAAATCAACACACAAAGCAATATGAGAATTAATACGAAAATTCACTTCACATATATTGATTCATAAATTGGCTTTCACATGGCCTTAGTTCTACAATATTAGCCTCTCATCAAAGCCTTAAGAAAATCTAATACAAACATATACATACTCATGGAAATAAACATGTAAATGCAAATAATTAAAACTCCCTCAATTGATTGATGATGGATCCTTGCTTTTGAACTTCAATCCTTAACTCCTCTCTCTTTGTTCCCCTCCAAAAGTGATGAAGAATGGTGATGAATGATGATGAGTGAAAAGTGATGGCCAAAAATCCTCTCTCCCTCCCTTCCTCCCCGATCTCCTCGGTCAAGTGTGAAGAAAAATGCCTTAAGAAGACCCAAAATCTGAGCTCTAGTGTGTGTCTCCCCTAGTGTGTCCTCCACTACTCTTAAAGTGAGTAGTATAAAATTCCATAAAGTAGATCTACTAAGAAACATACTTATGACATCCCTCCCATACATGTGATGACCTCTTGGCTTTAAATGTTCCATTCCCCCATCAAATGATGATCTTTTGGCTGAAAAGAATCAAAATTCGGGTGTGGACACGCCTAGGCGTGGCATTACGGCGCTTGGGCGCCGTTATCAGAATGCTGAAATTAAATGCAATGTGTCCTGCGCAGCAATCGTATTTCATTCATAACTTTCTCCACGAAACTCCGATTTGGATGATTCAAGTCCTCATTTGAAGCTAACACATAGTTCTACAACATTGTAGAAGGGAACTTCATCCAATTCGGCCTCTAAACATACGGAAATAGCGCTCGAACGTGGAAAGTGGTGTAGATACGGCGCCCGGGCGTGGACAAGATGGCGCCTAGGCGTGGTAAGCAGAATGTTGACATTATTTGCATCTTGTCCGGCGCCTGGGCGTGGGTTTTTAGGCGCTTGGGCATAGGGGTGCGTAGCAATTTGGCCTAAACTTGTTTTATACGTCATTTTTCATCCCGTTCTTTGATTGTATCCATTTAAGACCTGAAATCACTTAATGCACGAATTAAACGCACATGTGGCAAGAATCAAGCGATAAATGAACCTAAGAGATAAACGCAAAGGGGCTTAAAAACACGTAAAAATGCCTCTTATCACACTCCCTGATTCATTCTATTATTTCTTCATAAACTTTGACATGAATGACATTGAGAGTTCATTAGCTGGGCTATTGGATAAACTCAAAGTCTCTCAAAATTGAATAAGGACGGACAAGTGGAATAATCCATTGGCTATCACTGTTCCTAATTCATTGGATGAACGAAGGAAGGATGACAGCAATCAGTGAGTGAGAGCATCCAAGGGAATTCGCAACAAGGTGCAGCGAAGGATAATAAGATGGCAAGATATGAGGACAAGTGCGTATGATGCGGTGAGCTAGGCCACTGGAGGAGAGACTGTCCAAATATGAACAAAGGAGAGAAAGTTAAGGAACTTTATGTTTTCGAAACTAATTGTTCCATTACCATATATTTCGCTTCTTGGATTCTTGATTCAAGAGCTAATACTCATGTATGTTGTGTGAATTAGAATTCGGAATGAAGTAGGAAGGTGAGCCCTGATGAGGTGAAGATAAGAGTAGGCAGCGGGCAAAGCGTCGCAACTACTGAAATTGGATCTACCTCATTACTTTTAAATTCTAGACATTTACTATTTCTGGATAATATTTTGGTTTCAATGGGCTTAAGAACATTGTTTCAATACCCGTTTTAGTTACACATGGTTATACTTTCTGTTTTATTAACGAACATTGCAACATTTATTATGGTAATAAATTAGTAGGCTTTGCTTCTTTAGTGAATGGTTTGTACTACCTTAATGTCCAGAATGAGTGTGCTGTTAATACTATACAAAAGAAATGTGGTAGGCAAGGAATTAACCAAAGATTAATTTGGCATCATAGACTAGGTCATGCTGGTGAGCACAAAATTCACAAAATGGATAAAGATGGACTAATAGGTCCATTGGAATTGGATCCCTATCCTATTTGCGAATCTTGTCTCAAGGGCAAAATGGTTAGATCCCCCTTCATCGGGACTTTTGAAAGAGCCACACAAATCTTAGGTTTAGTGCATATCGATGTTTGTGGACCATTTAGAGAAATGGCTTGTGAAGGTTTCCTTTACTTTATCACATTCACAGACGACTATTCAAGATATGGTCTAGTGTCCTTGATGAAGCATAAGTCTGAATCCATTGAAAGATTCAAAGAATTGAAAGCTTTGCTGGAAAATATATTTGGCAACATATAAAGGCTCTTCGATCTGACCGAGGAGGAGAATATATGAGTGCGGAGTTTTATGAATACCTTAGAGAGAATAATATAATATTACAGCTCACACCTCCAGCAACACTACAGTTAAATGAAGTAGTCGAGCGAAGGAATCGAACTTTGTTGGACATGGTTCGCTCCATGTTCAGCTAAACTGACTTATCCATTTCACTGTGGGGTCACACATTCCTTACAGCTGTCACTACTAAAGAAATGACCTATTACAGCAGTTTTTTTGGGCCTATTACAGCGGTTTTTTTGGGCCTATTATAGCGATTTTAACCGCTGTAATAGGTATCGCTGTTATATGGTTTGAACCTATTACAATGGTTAAAAATTGCTATAATAGGGTGAATCCTATGACAGCGGGTCAACCGGAACCGCTGTCATAGGGTCGTAAAAAAATAAATAAATTTTAATTCGAACCCTATGACAGCGGTTTAGCCGGAACCACTGTCATAGGGTCGGTTCCGGCTGAACCGCTGTCATAGGGTCGATTTTTTTTTTCTTTTTTATATTTTACCCCTATTATGGTAATATTTCTGTACAGTAATATTCAATAAACCAACCCAACAAATTTCAACTACACAGTAAAACATATTCAACATAAACAACAACCACCCCAAACTTCAATATTACCATCTCTTTCCTCCAACAACAAAATGTTATGATCTCCAACAAATGATCACGTGTTAATTTACAATCAACTAATTAAATTACTGATGACAATTTAAACACAATAAATCAAATCACAATTTACAACAAGTCACAGTGTACAAAAAATACATTACCTAATTTCTAAGGAGCTGCTAAGAAAATGTAACGTGCCACTTCGCAGGGTACTTCATCAATTTGCTCTTGAGTATAGAAGGATTGAGAATCATGAAAGTACTGCAAGATATATATAGAGATTAATTGCAAACTGAAATGACGTTTCAATTACCTACCAAAGGTCTAATAACTTCAAAAGGAATAGAAATTAAGTATATATTAGGATTATGCATACCGCTGTTGGGATTATAGATTGTCTGTGGCTAATAACCTCTTTCATGAATCTCATAACGGAGTAGCCACAATCCACCTCATTGGTTTGCCGGGGGCACTACAAAAGTAATCAAAGTTACGTTGTATTAGAACACTAACTTCTATACGAATATATAATCTCTTGAAACTAAAAACGCTAACCTTTATTTTAAACCATTGACAGGCCTAGTTTTTGGATTTCTTGGAATGGTTGTTGCGATTTGCACCAAATATGTGCACAGCCCTATAAAAAATATAAAAAACAAGGAAATATGTCAAAAACAAGCAATTATGTGAAATAAATATACACTTTAAAAAAATATTAAATATAATGGATACATTGATTCAATGAAAAACTTACTGATTGATTTTTTGTGTCATATCATCTCAGTAACCCGGCTCACCATGCAAAGAATCCAGATAGTAAACGACCTCTTGAAATGGATCAATTGCAAGCAACAACCAATGTCTCCTAAAAAGCATTCAAAAGATAAAGTTCAATTTTTTTTTTGCGTAACTAGTTTTACAAATTAAAGTTGAGTCTTTAGTAGCTCACCCGGTGTTGTAAGGTGCAAGAAATAACTTATTCATTTGTGCACTTTGTATCATAGCACGTGCTATGTACTGCACTTGTTGAATTTGCGGGCTTGTTCTCGCAGATATGAAATGTGGGCTAAGGAACCCGAAACTTGCTTCTTTCCCTTCGGGGATCACGTACTTAACCCACAAACATCTAAATTGAGCATAAAAATGAATTTCGAGTAACGAAAATAATCATAGTTCAGATGTAATAAAATAATTAAAAACTTACTTTATGTATGCTGTAATGATAGAGGCTCCTATCTCTTTTTGACACAGAAGGTGACAAATCACCTCCTTCCCAATATACTATGGGAATGCAAAATTCACAATGGGTTCCTCAATGTCTATAGTGATCTGGGCACTAATAGACATCATCTTCGTGTACTTTCCCAGAAATAAAAGGTCATCAGGGAGTCCATCTAGTTGAAGGTCTGCACATCTGTCACCTTCACGTGCAGACTTGGCCACTGGAAATTTTCCTTTAACAGCTGACTGCTTCGACGTCCTTGATTTCTGGTTTCCAGATGATTTGGATGGTCTAAGAGACTATTTAAGCAAAGAAAATAAAACATGAATGTTACACACCAAAGTATATTTAGTAACCTCAAACAAATTATTATAATTTATTAATGACTAGCTATTAATTACATACCGGTGCATCAGTGACAATGACAAGAATCGCTGGCCAAGCAACAAAGGTACCCAG
Source organism: Buddleja alternifolia (assembly GCA_019426215.1). Lineage (NCBI taxonomy): Eukaryota > Viridiplantae > Streptophyta > Magnoliopsida > Lamiales > Scrophulariaceae > Buddleja > Buddleja alternifolia. Next base: position 41,839,831 of record CM033392.1, read on the forward strand.
AGCACTAGAAATGATGATCATTGCATCATTGAGAGGGACAGATAGGGGTGTATCCGCCTCAACTGCAGTGTCAATGTGCACTTTCACATGGTTGGTCGCTAATGGACAATTGTGAAGTATTCTATCAATCACCGATCGATTTTACATCTGTCCTTTAGCTACCACACTATATGACGGTGATGAAACTGCTAATTGACATGGAGCGATAACCTACACACACACACACATATATATATATATATACAACATTATATTAGAAAGTTTGGTGTGATTTATAGAAATAGAGAGTTGGAAGTTACATTATCAATAAACAAGTTAAATCATTACCTCAGGAAGCATCTTATAAACTGGTTCTGGGCTGCTATCTTTAAAAGAAATCACCTCATCTTCATGTGGCTAACGCGAGTTAGGCGCTTCCAAAACATCAATTCGGTGTTGTATGGCAAGCATAGTTTCAGAGAGGTTTTTCATCATGTTTCTCAAGCTTTCCATCTCCATTTCTTTAGCAGGGTTTGGATCCGTAAAATAGTCTCTTTGTGAGACCCCAAAGCCAACACCCCTAACGCGACCCAGATGCTCTTTCTTTTTAAGAGCTTTAGCCAATAGGTCTCGACTCTTCTCATTTCCACTATGGCTAGTACTCTCTTGTGAAATGCTCTCCTATAATAATACATTTTAAAAAATAAAAAAATTAGTGAACTTTGTTCTTTCAATAGTATTTCAAAACAAACATACAAGACATTATAGAGCTAAAATTGCAAATAACTCACCATTTCATTCACTACTCTTCGAATATTGTCGTTATCAATTTGATTTGTTTTATCGGAACGACAATCCTCCACACGAGTGCTCGTGTCACTTCTGTGCAATCGGATCCTGCATCCCTTCTTCTATTCATCTATATTTTCATTAAAAATATATATTTATAAACATAGAATTTTTATTAAAAAAATTGTAAGGATTCGCTGCTAAATGAAATACATACCTCAATTTACTCCACAAGAGCATGTCCAAGACTCGCTTTCCGGTAAGGATATTCAGGTTCCTTTGCTCTTTCCTGATTTTCCCTACTTAGTTTCTATTTATTACATTATCAAATTATTAGCTAAATATAAACGCAATAACCAACAAATGAAACCGTAAATTAAAATGACTAGCTACCTGAAACTCTTCACTTAGGCGAACAATCTAAAAATGCCGTCCAATTGGCTTGAGGTATCTCATATTGTGGGGGTGGGTTGTCATTAATGTTTCCATCATCATCTCGCACCCACCTTCTACTCAAGTAGCTCCTGAAGTTACGTGCTAGCTTCCCAACTTCTGCAAGTACGTACTTTTGTCTACTTTCCTCAATATCAAATGCCAACTACAAAAACAAACAACAAAGTATATATGAAATTATAATTTAGACAAAATTAAATCAACAAAAAATACATTAACACTTACAAATATGATAATATTCAAATTACCTTCATTTCATCCCAAATGTTTCTTTTTATTGGTGATGGGACTTTTCTCCAATCACTCATGGTAATCGACACCTTCTGCTGAGCCAAGACTCCTATATAACCAACAAATGTTGATTTGTTTGGATTAACTGCCTGGCCTCTGTCATTCCAGCCGACAGGTAGCCTTATACCTTGACTTCTGGCTTTGATAACTTTTTTCATAGCCGTGATACCTCTCCGTATCTCCTTATCATGACGGCTATCTGATCCATATACATCATCCTCAGGAAAGCTACCAGTGGGATCTGAAGCCATCGACCTACAAAAGCCAAAAAATAGAGAAGTTAGATTCATATAAATTTGACAATAATAATTTTAAAATAGAAGTAATAACTACAGAAGTTAGGTTCATTCCCATTATTCTAGAACAAATTTGGCAGAGTAACGGCGCAAAAATTTGTACCAAGTTCTCGACTTAATCTTCCCCCAAACTTGCAACCACAACAAACCCAGCAATTACAAATATTGATCACCAGTTGAATCACGTAAATCACAACAACTAAGTATAAATATAGATTACCAGTTGGATCAATGTATCCTAAACCAAAAAATAAACAAAATTTAATCTCCAATTAAACGTAATTAACCCCCAGCTAACCCAAATTAACCTTAAATTCAGTCAAGCCCCTATTTTCCTTCCAGAAAAATAGGCAAATCTCAAGAAAATAAATTTTCTAGCAACTAAGTATAAATATTGATCAAAAAATAAGTCTATCATACAATTATGAAATAAGTTCAAATACCTTTCATCGTTTTCTTTTTGTCATTAGCTTAGCAGTCTTTTGCTTCCCATCGGTACGATCATTTTTTTTAGTACACCGACGAACTGATGGATTAATCAATATCCCCTCTTGGTGATCTTGTCGCATTACACTAAGTGAGAGAAGCTTGTAGAAGAAGATCTTCATTGGTGCTGAAATCTGTGTGATCAAGGAGCCCGAGATCATTTTCACCCATTTACTATCTTATAGAAGATTCTGTGTGATTCTTTGATAATCATCTTAGTAAACTCCCTCCAAGTGAAAAAGGAGAAGAAGGACGTAGCTGGGATTACATCACCCAGTGAACCTTATATATCTTGTGTCATTTACATTTATTATTGTCTTACTTTATATTTTCCTAATTACTTTGAAAAAGACAAGCACGACTATTTAACCAAAACGAACACTAAAGCTTTAAAATCATTTTCGCTGTGCTAACCCTGATTAAGTGATTTAAGCATTACCCTACTTAGGGAATTTGCCGAAATCACTAAGTCTAAGTTATCTTTACTATAGCGCCTGACCCAAGCACTCTGCTTCCTAGGCGTTCTAATCTTTAAAAGTGATACGAATTTTTGGAGTCGAAAAAGGCTTCAGGGTCTATTCAATTCGCCCCCCCTTGTAGACCCTTTCGTATGCCACTTGGGACCACCAGCTTCCCATCGGTATAACCATTTTTTTAGTATGCCGACGAACTGATGGATTGATCCATATCCCCTCTTGGTGATCTTGTTGCATATACAATTCATCATCACTTATATCCAAGTCATCGTCACTATCAATTGATTGTGAATCACCTAATGAGATAGGATTTTCTCCATCATCTTCACTTTCTTCATAATCACCATCAATACAAGTATTTTTGTTTGCTGATAAGACAATGGACCACCTCTTATCAATACGATCGGTGACAAAAAACACTTGCTTAGCTTGTGATGCCAAAATGAAAGGTTCATCTTTATACCCCACCCTTTCAAGTTCTACTCGAGTGAAGCCTATTTCACTATTATCGACACCATTTTTATTGTCAACCCACCTACACCCAAATACAGGCACCCAAAACAAACTATAGTCAAGCTTCCATATACGTTCAATCACCTCATAATATGATGAATCGGCATAGATAGGGTTATTATCTTTCACACTTGAGATATGCATTGCTTGAGCTACAAGACTCACACCACTATTCTGCATTGTACTTTGTTCATCTTGGTTTTTTGTATAGAATGTGCAACCATTTATACGATAACCTGAATAAAAAAATACTAGTCTGTCCGGACCCATCGACAGTCGTGTCAATTTATCTGAAATGAAAGTTGTGGATTCTCTTTCTGTTTCTCTTCAATGTGCTTTCGGAACCAATCGATAAAACTCTTGTTAGGCTCTCTTAAAATCCAGCTCTCATTTTTAATTGGATTGAATCTCCTAAGTTGGTTCTTATGCTCTTCAACATATGGGTCAACCTCATCGGTGTTGTGGAGCACATATAGGTGTGCATGCTCCCTTTGTGTAATATGAACACTAACTAATTGCTTTCCAATTACGCTTTTTCCTTCTGTTCCTCCTCCCACAACATGAGACTTTGGAAGCTCTACAACATTAGAATCTGCCAGATACTGTGTGCAAAATGTAATGGCTTCATCAACTATGTACCGTTCAACAATGCAACCTTCCGGTCGACTACGACTTTTCACGTAGCCTTTCAATACCTTCATATGATGCTCTGTCGGATACATAGATCTGATAAAAGCCGGTCCACATAGTTGACTCTCTCTAACCAAGTGAATAGGTAGGTGAGTCATTATATCAAAAAAAGCAGTTGGAAAATACATCTCAAGCTCACACAAAGTGTTGACAATTTGTTTCTGAAGTGCAGGAAATTGCTCAGGATCAAACACCTTGCTCCACATTGCTTTGAAGAAGAAACACAATCTGGTTATCGTGTCTCTCACCTTTTTTGGCAAAATGACCCGTATTGCAATTGGTAGCAAATCATCCATGATTACATGACAATCGTGAGTCTTCATGTGCTTTAGCTTCAAGTCTTCATTGATATAAGACTGCTAATGTTTGAAGAATACCTTTCTGGAACTTTCACTCCATTAAGAAACTCACATAATGCAATTTTTTCTTTCCTGGCTAGAGTGTGAGTTGCTGGAGACAAATAAATACGTTTTCCCTTATTTGTTAGTGCTAATTTTCCTCTTATCTTCATTTCAACCAAGTCTAACCGTGCCTTTACGCCATCTTTTGTCTTTCCGGACACATTTAGAAGTGTACCAATGACACTATCAATACATTTATCTCAATATGCATAATATCAAGAAAATGTCTAACATGTAAAGACGTCCAATACGGCAACTCAAAGAAAATTAACCTTTTTCTCCACCCAATTTTTGCAAGGCCACTTGCAAAAGTCTTTTCAAATTTAACCTCCAAGTCTTTTACATTCTCAAACACTTCTTCACCAGTCAAGCACTTAGGAGCTCGGCCTTATTCTATATTCCCATTGAAAGCTTTCTTCCACCGACGATATCAATGGTTTCAATTTAGCCATCTGCAATGCCCTTGGAATGCATATTTTTGAGAGTGTGTCAATCGATATTGATCTGTACTCTTAACACATATGGGGCATCCACATTGGTCATGTACACCATATCCCTCGAGGTTTGCTCTTACCGGAAAATCATTGATTGTTCCAAATAACATTACTCTGAGAATAAAATTTTCTTTTCTGAACCCGTCATATACTTGAACACCGATGTCCCACAACACCTTCAAATCCCCAATTAATGGAGCCAAGTAGAAATCTATGTCATTTCCAGGTTGTTTCGGCCCAGAAATGAGTATAGGCATCATTTTATGCTCTCGCTTCATGCATCGCGATGGGGGAAGGTTGTAGATCATCAAAATCACCGGCCATGTACTATTTGACCTACTTTGCAAGCCATGAGGGTTCATGCCGTCTGTAGCCAATACAAGGCACAGGTTTCTTGATTCTTCACCAAATTCAGGGAAATCATCATCAATCTTTTTCCATTGAGGAGAATCTGAGGGGTATCGAATCTTATCATCTTCAATCCTTTCTTCAAGCCTTCTATGAGCATGCCATGTCAAGTCCTTGCTAACTCTTTACTACTGTACATGCGCTTAAATTGTGGTATTATAGGCAAATTCCATATGGTTTTGACAGGAGCAGATCCATTCTTCTTGTATCGTGAGGCGCCACATTTCGGATAGGCCTTCAATGATGCATAGTCAGTTCTAAATAATATGCAATCATTGAGACAGGCATGTATCCTCTCATATCCCATGTCAATTGAGGTTAGCATCAGTTTAGCCTCATAAGTACGATTAGGTAACACATTATCCTCAGGTAGCATGCTTTTTAATAGACCAAGTAAGTTTGTGAAACTCTTATCACTCCACCCATTGTTGGCTTTAAACTTGTATAGGTTTAGGACTGCTTTCAATCTTCTGAATTTACTACCACTATACAGTGGTGTCTTCGAGTCACTCGTCAAATTGTCAAACATTTTAGGACAATTTCGCAAATCCTCCTCAATCACATTTGTCATCTCCTCCAAACGATCATGCTCATAATCATTCATGTTGAAATCCTGTGATGGATATGACGTACCACCCAAATTATCTGACGTGACACTGCTTTCACCGTGTCTTGTCCAACATGTGTAGCTTTTATCAATTCCATTACACACCAAATGATCTTCCAACTTACGTGGACAAATTCTCTTTCCAAAACAACAACGTAAACATGGGCAAGTGATCCTAGTTTGATCTGGTGCATGCTCAACCGCAAACTTTATGAACTCTTTCACCCCTTTCTCATACTGTTCCGACATGCGATCCGCTAAAATCCAACTTTGATCCATCTTGATTCTGAATTAATTAAATAATTTTCATTTTAATTTATTTCCCATTATTCAAGAAAAAATTGGCAGATTAACAACGCAAAAATTTCTACCAAGTTCTCGACTTAATCTTCACTCGGGTAGGTTGCAACCAACAAAATTCGGATCTTACGATCCACTAAAATCCAATTTTGATCTTAATTAATTAAATAAAATAATTTTAACATCAGTTGAGTTGAATTCATTAAATTATTTTAATTTTAATTTATTTTCCGTTATCCTAGAAAAAATTTGGCAAAGTACTGACGCAAAAATTTCTACCAAGTTCTCGACTTAATCTTCCCCCAAACTTGCAACCAACAAAATTAATATCTTTCAACCACAACAAACCCAATATTCTAATCTTTCACCCACAACAAACTCAAAATGTCGATCTCACTATACGAAAATATTGATTACCAGTTGGATCACATAAATCACATAAAACTAAAAACAAAGCATCATTTTATAAATCTATATTGATCACCAGTTGGATCACATAAATCACATAAAACTAAAATTAAAGCATCATTTTGTAAATATATATTGATCACCAGTTGGATCACATAAAACATCATATTTCCAGCAACTACAAATATTAATCACCAGTTGGATCACATAAATCACATAAAACATCATATTTTCAACAACTAAGTATAAATATAGATCACCAGTTGGATCAATGTACCCTATACCACAAAATAACCACAATTTAATCCCAAATCAAACGTAATTAACACCTGACTAACCCAAATTAACAGTAAATTCAGTCAAATCCTTATTTCCCTTAAATTTCCCAATAAATAGGCAAATCTCAAGAATATACACAAATATACATACACCCACACATACACAAAATATATATAGATACACCCACATATACACAAATATACATACACCCACACATACACAAATATACATACACCCACACATACACAAATATACATACACAAATATTTAACTCTATACTCTATGTGTGTGTGTCTGTATATATATATATATATATTTATCTAAAAAAAATTACCCACTAAATGCAACAGCGGCGGCGGCAACAGCGGCGGCGGTCCTTATATATATATATAGAAAGAGTTAAATATATATATATAGAATATATACATATATATATATATATGCACATATATATATATAGATCTAGAAAGAGAGAGAGAGATACCGAAAGAGGTGAGCGGACGGCGGTGAGAGGTCGAGTAGAGAGAGAGAGAGAGAGCGAGAGAGAGAGAGAGGTGGTGGTGGTGGGTTGGGGGGGGGGGTTTAAAGAGAGAGAGAGAGATACCGAAAGAGGTGAGCGGACGGCGGTGAGAGGTCGAGTAGAGAGAAACCGAGAGAGAGAGAGAGAAAAAAACCGAGAGAGAGAGCGAGAGAGAGAGCGCGAGAGAGAGAGAGGTGGTGGTGGTGGTGGTGGGGTGGGTGGGGGGGGGGGGGTTGAAAGAGAGAGAGAGAGAAAGAGAGAGAGGGGAGGGGGCGGCCGAGTTTTACCTAAAAACCCGGCCGCCTATGACAGCTATCATACCCGGTTTTTTTATTTTTATTTTTTTCTTTCTGACAGTGGTTCGATTGAACTGCTGTCGTAGTTTGGATCTATGACAGCGGTTCGTGGTCGACCCACTGTGATATATTTTTTATTTTATTTTATTTTTTTTCTGAAGCACTATGACAGCGGTTCGAACGAACCGCTGTCATATCCGACACTATGACAGCGGTTTGATCAAACCACTGTCATATTCCGGCACTATGACAGCGGTTCGATACGAACCGCTGTCATATCCCAATTTTTTTAAAAATTTTATCTGACAGCGGTTCGGGTAGAACAGCTGTAATAGGTCCGAATAGAGAAGCCTTATTACACCGGTTTTGCAAAACCGCTGTAATAGGTGCGCTGTAATAGTGTGTACATATCTTAAATAGATTTCCATCCAAATTCATTCCTAAAACCCCATATGAGATATGGAGAAATAGGAAGCTAAGTTTAAATCACATCAAGATTTGGGGATGTCCTGCTTAAGTCAAAAAGACTAAAGTAGACAAGTTGGAGGCTAGATCCTTAAAAGGGTGTTTTGTTGGATATCCTGAGAATTCCATGGGATACTTCTTTTACCAGCATGATGATCAAAGTAAATGATCCGGTCTCCTTTGATCATCATACCCGAAGAAGTAGTGCCCCGGTCCGAGCCTGGTGTAGATTAATTACCGTAGTGCCCCTAGACATTTTGGTGCACATCATAATGACCCCCACTCCTAGGTGCGCCTAATGGGATATCCGGGAGTAGAAGTTAATTTACCTGGGTCGTGCCAGTCGATTCCAATTTTTACTGAGTTAGGGGTCTTTAAAGCTCCCCAACCACTTTTTTAGCTAAGTATAGGAGGGATGGTGACTTTCATTCTCACACCCATTCATACCTCCTCCTTTCATAAATCTCTAGAGAACTTTCTCTCTCTAGGAGCCTTTATCCTTTGCATTTGTTCCTTATTTTATAGCTTCACGCTAGTAGTGTGGAGAGTTGCTTGTTTTTTCACCAACACTTAATTGATTAAACATATGACCGCTTCTCCCCCATCCATAGAGCACTTTTTTTATGGGGTCGTTGTCTTTTACTGAGTAGATGGCGTCGGAGGGTACCTCCTAGACCTCGTGCCCCACAGCCTTGCTCGTGAGGCCTTGCGCCTTGTAGCAGTGCTGCTAGGTTCTCATAGTGCTTTGCCTCAAGGGTCGTTGCGTGCTCTCGGGGTTATTTTTCTGGGCAGCCTCAAGGTTGGCTTACCCTTGTTAGTTCATTCTGACTTGTAAAAAACCAATGTTTGTGTTATCGGTTTTGATACCATCTATGAGGGACTTGTTTCTAATTGGACCCCCTATTTTTCATAGGATTAGGGAGCTTTTATTTCCCCTATAGAGAGGGTCCTTCTATCCATGAGGATCTCGCTTTCGACTCTTGTGACTCTACTGTTACTGGGGATGAACTTTCCGTACTTTTTGAGGATACCGTGGTGGACCTTGAATTACCAATGCCCATAGAGGGCTATCAAATTTCCGGCCCTCCTGAGGTTCACATGACTCTTTACTTAGAGTATTTTTGCTCAGGTTTCACCATCCCTTATCACAAAGTTTTGGGAAAATCTTAACCCACGACCAAATTTGCATAAGCTAATTAATCCCCAATTGTTTTATCTTCTTTGAGGGTTTTATTCATCGGTTTGGCGAGTTAAACCTTGAGATGAATTTGGATGCCTTCCAGGCTCTGTTTACGGCTAAGATGTGCTCTACCGCACCTTACGCGTATTTTTTCCCTTCATCGACTGTTAAGTTCTTGGAGGGTAACATTAGCCCTAAGGATAATTGAAAATCGAAGTTCTTTTACTTTTCTATTACCTACTTGGGTATATCAACGCCATTGCGTTGGAATAGGGGTGTTTCCCCTCATAAAGTCACCTGTGCCCAAAAATAACTTTGAGTCATCATTAGCAAGGCGGGTTTATTTGACCATAGGTTCGACGTTAGCCGATTATATACACAGGGTATACATGTGTCTTTAACTTTTTCTTAAACCATGATGTAGCTTTTAAGCACTGTTTGTCATTATAGTTTTGGATATTAACCTTTGGTTATCCATGTATTTTTTTTGCAGGTGTGATGGCCACCAAGGGTGGCAAAGCGAGTTTTGTCCCCCCTCTGGCTCCCCTCAACACTCGTGGCCATAGTGGTGTGGCCAACTCATCAGGGCTCCCGAGCCTCGCTTCAAAAGACAAGACCGAGATTATTAAGTCTTCGGGACTTGGCCCATCTGACCAAGTGCCATGTACACTCAAATTTGACTCTATGATGGCCGGTGTTGGCCCTAAGCGTGATCAGGGCCCTATATTGGGCACCCCCACTAGTCTTCAAGGCACGGTAGTTTTGGGAAAAAATGATGGTGAGAGTGTGCATAGGGGCTCAGCCCAGTCTCTTTTTAAGGATAACCGTAAAAAGGAAGTGGCTACTCGAAGGGGGTGCGACCTTCCTGGGGGTCGTGTTCTCGTACTTTTTTCTCATCCTCTAGCTTTTCTCGCAAAGTGTGTTTGTGATTCCTCCCCTGGGAGTTCTAGCTTCTCCGGCCTTGGCAAGGGATTGTTTAACTTTGGGGCAAACCAGGACCCCAACGTTCACTCATTCTCGGATACTACTGATTCTCTGACCCCTTGGTCTATCATGAGGGTGGCTATGAGTGATCACGACTCTACCTGCTTGTCTTCGCTATCGGCCAAGCATCTTGTGTTAGGATAATGCCCTCAGATGCCATAGAGGATAGAATGATAGGGCATCTATCTTGTAATTAACTTATTTCCATATTATTAATAAAGGCATTATTTAGTTTTCACTAAAATCTCATCTGCATCTATATGTAGTGTAAAATGTTTTGTCCATGTTTTCAGTGCGATCCCTCTACTTCATATGGGATAGGAAGAGTGGCACCAGAGAGATCGATCTTGATTAATAAAAACAAGTTCGCAATTAAAATGAAGTCTTTAATGGATAAATAAAGACTTAGAACACTTGTACAATCTTATCTCTGACATGGGAGTGCCAGTCTAGTACCATGGGATGGTAAGAGCTTAAGATTGTAGGCACATCAGTGGAACTGATATGCTCGAACACGACTCGTATCGGTTCTGTCACATGGGTTTTCACTCTGTGACTGTTAATGACAGAACTAATTTTGCGTAATAGGTGTAAGTGAACCTTTGACCTAAAACATCATGCTGAAGATGCATTTGTGGCGTCAAGTATTTCATTAGAGTAGTTAGACCTAATTCACCCATTGGTGGGGTCGACATCGAAATGCGGTTCGATGGGAAAATGGTAGTCTTAGTTGGTATCTAAATGGGATTTGTTCTCTCATAAGTGAGTGAGAAAGTACCCTATGTGATTATAGATAAATAGAGATCAAAGTCTTTGGTCAAAGCAGAAAGAGACGATTGTGCTAGGCACTAAATCGATTTCAATGATCTCGTATTATTATAATTAATACATATGGTCAAGTCCAGTGAGTTTGACGTAGCCATGACTCTCACTTGACTAGGGTACACGAACAAAGGGTTTATACTTATACAGCATTTACGATTGGAAGGTTGTGGAAATGATCGAATCATTTGATTTCGTTTGGGCTACGAAGTGGGTCACGTGACTGGTTAGGTGTTACCCACTTCCTTTGGTTTCCTCTCATTGGCAAACGAAACCAACCTAAAGAGTCGCACTAAAGGATTGATAAAGAGAAATGAAAATGGAGTTTCTATTTTTCTTCTAGGAGTTTTTAATTTATTGGATAAATTAAATAATTAATTAATCATTAGATGAATAATTAATTATATGGGTAAGATTAATTATTAATTAATTTCCTATGGAAATATATTAATGAATTAATTTATCTATTTATTTTGATTATTTTATTTATTTTGTTGGATATAATAAATTATTAATTGAATAAGAAATTAATTAATGGGCGTCAAAGGTGATGCCCAATTTACTAGGGCTCTTTTACTTTGTCTTGTTCAATATGTCATGAGGTATATAAGGACTCTTTGGCCTAGAACAAGTGTATGACTTTCATAACTCTCCTAGAAAGAAAGAAGGAAAAATCCTCCTCCCTTTCTAATACTAGCCGTCGCCCCCTTAGAGAAATTAGTGGGAATTTTTCGTCAATCAATCCGTGCGTGATAATTTAGAGACAACGTAAGTTTGTTGTTCGGATCAAATTCAAGAATTGAGGATTATACGTGGATTGAAGAAATCAAGAATTCGTTGAATCAAGTTTCAAGTGAAGAATAAGATTTTTCAACCACTTCGCTTCAACGGGTAAGTATTTATCCGTTAGCGGAATTGTCAATTTGAATATGCGATCATTGAAATCAAAGTTTGGGTTTGTAAATTAAATTTTTGAAATCTTTCCGCTGGGTTTATATGATTTTTCACGAAACCCAACAGTGGTATCAGAGCTAGATTCTTATTCGCATATTTAATTGTATTTATGTGATTTATGATATGCATAATATGTGTTTTTGAAGCATGCGATTATGTGTTAATTAAATTTGCATTTTTATGGTTTTAAGCATAGATTTTGATTTTTTATATTATTGTAAATCTGGGTATATTTGTGATTATGTAAAAATCAAGAAATGAGGAAAAACGGGGCTCGAATAGCCCCGAGCTGACTGCGTGCAGAAGCTGCGCGCGCGCTGGTCACGCGAGCACGCTGTGCGCACACGGCCCGACGGGTCGTGTGTTCCGTGACACGCTAATACTTAACGTGCTTTGATAGCAAGTGTACTAGTCGTGGTAGTAATAAAGTGGACTAAAAGTCCGGGTTGTCGAACCACGGAGACTTGAATTCTAGTTTATGATTTTAATGAAAGTAAAGACAATTAAAGTAAAGCAAGAGGAAAACAATTAAGTAAACGAAAGATCAAAGGAGGGAACAAGCTATGAATTAAACCTCACGAATTGGTTAAAAAGACTAAGGCACATGCTATGACCAAATCCACTCGTCGATATATATGAGCTACTCTTCGAATTATTAGACTCCTATTGCTTTGGTGGAAACTCCTAAATTAACTATTACCCGATGTCTCGGCTCATAATAATTCTATGATTAATTGACGGTTCTCTAAATATGTCTATCCGAGAATCTAATCAAAAATCACGCATTAACGTTCTAGAGCTTCCCCGAACGAATCCGGCTAACAACACCCGGGAATCTTTACCTATTTCTAGGGCAATCCCTCATTTGTTTCGGATGATGTGTTAATTCTCTTGCACCCTAATCTATTTTCTCTCGAACAACTAGATTAGGCAAGATAGCAAGCATATGGTGATCAAACACATGATTGGAATAAAAGCATAGAATTAACACACAAAGCAATAGGAGAATTAATACAAAGAGCAACTTCACATATATTGATTCATAAATTTGGCCTTCACATGGCCTTAGTTCTACAAGATTAACTCATATTCAATAGCTCAAGAAAGTCTAAAACAATCATATACATAGTTATTGACATAAACATGTAAATGAAATGCAAAAGAAACTCCCTAAGTCTTGAATGATGATGAATCCTTGCTTGTAGCTTCAATCTCTAGCTCAATCCCCCTTCTTTGCAATCTTCAAAATGATGAAGAATGGTGATGAATGATGATGGGTCAAGAGTGAATGATGGACTCTCCTCTCTCTCCCCCCTCTCACCCTTCGGTCAAGAGTCCCCCTCCCCCAAAGTGAAGAAGATGCTCTCCTTCAAGACAAGAAATGATGGGCTCTCTATTTTTTTACTCCACACCCCATCATGGTGTGCAATAAACAATCCATTTTCCCCTCAAGCATGTCCCCCAACACATGTGCTGACCTCTCCCTTTTAAATATTCCATTCCATCCTCAAATAATGAACTTTTGGATTAAAGGAATCAAAACCCGGGTGTGGGCGCGCCTAGGCGCGGGAATTACGGCGCCTAGGCGCCGTCAGCAGAATGTTGGGCATATTTGCCTCTGTCTTGCGCAGTAATTGTATTTCCTTCATAACTCTCTCCACGAAACTCCGATTTGGATGATTCAAGTCCTCAATTGAAGCTAACACAAATTTATACAACTTTGTAGAAGGGAACTTCATCCAATTCGGTCTCTAAATATAAGGAAATAGCGCTCAACCGTGGAAACTAAGGCAGATACGGCGCCCAGGCGTGGACAGCATGGCGCCTAGGCGCGGAAAGCAGAATGTTGATGTTATTTGCATCTTGTCAGGCGCCTGGGCGTGGTTGGAGGGGCGCTTGGGCGCGGAGGTGCGAAGCAACTTGGTCTAAACTTGTTTTATACGTCGATTTTCCGCCCATTCTTCGATTGTATCCATTTAAGGCCTGAAATCACTTAATGCACGAATTAAACGCACATGTGGCAACACTCAAGCGATAAATGAACCTAAAACATAGACGCAACGGGGCTTAAAAATACGTAAAAATGCCTCTTATCAACACCCCCACACTTATCAATTTCTCGTCCTCGAGCAATAAGAGTTCTAAGATAAGGAAACATCTTCAATCAAAGAGAGAAACAAAAAGAGAACTACCTAACTCACTTTCGTGGAGTAAACGGTTGCATTTAGCGAATGCAACAAGCCTTTGAACCCTTGAGTTACCTCAAAGGACGAGTTATAGTCTCGTGAGGGTTTCCAGACGATATACCCACAAAATCAAAAGATTTTCAACCCCGATCACTCAACATAAATTACAATGATTAATAGCACACAATGGTATGAATTCATCTGTTTAAGCTCAAATTATAAATATATACACATCACACACTTGCTCATGTTACGCCTTAACATTGAAAAGATCATCCTAAGGGTGTAGTGTAATAAATCTCAAGTATTATAGTCAAGTGGCATTCTTACCACTTTTCAAGCATTAACCCCATATTTATCAACTTTTGATTATTCACATGGTACGAGAATTGAATACAACTTCATAGCCACTTAAAAATTCATCACTTCATTCCACTTTCGTCTTTAACTTATGCACTTTCAACCCGAACATTAGAGGCTAGACCATGCGCAATGTTCGATCCTCTTAGGCTTTCTATGACACCCTTGTAATGAGCTTTAGGCCAATAACTCCCAAACCAGACGGCTTTAGGGTATCAAGTGTGGAGACACTCCTAAGGGCTTAATCGCTCGAGTGTCAAAGGCCACAAAATCAACTAGGTCCTTATTCACTTAACACTTGCATTGGCTTGAGCTTAGCTCAAATTAACTTAATAGTACAGTATTCTAGGCATGGTACTCTTCGCCCCCAGTATCTATTAAGCCTGACTTTTTCAGTCATACCAATGTTCAACCTCTTTTTATTATTGTTAAACATACAAAGCTACATTCTCAACTCATAACTCATGTGAAAATTCTAAGTCGATATTTTTCGGGATCAAGCCTTTAAGTGTTTCAAAATGGTTGCCCACTCAACGCCTCTACCCTTGATTTATGTGCGTATGTGAACATCTTAAAGATAATCTAGTCATGTTTAGGGTCCCACAAGCAAGGAACGATGTGTATAGCCATTAAAAACCAAATTGATAGAGAAAACATACCATGTATTCAAATTAACCATGCTCAATGCCTCAAGTGAAGGGTTGAAATTCTATCCAAAAATTTGTTATGCTTGATTTTCACAAAAAAATAGCACAAAAATACATGTAATAGCGACGATTCCCCCAAACTTGAGCTAAAAGCACGATCACCCGACATATAGATACCCCCCCACACTTAAACTCAACATTACCCTCAATGTTGACGCAATTATACATACTCACAAGGGGAGTAACCGAGAGTACTTACAACAAGGGTGCCGAAAAGCAACCCTCAATCACGTGAGATCCGCTCCAAGCTCAAATCTATGTTCGTTTTATC
The DNA here is from genome assembly GCA_019426215.1 of Buddleja alternifolia. Taxonomy (NCBI): domain Eukaryota; kingdom Viridiplantae; phylum Streptophyta; class Magnoliopsida; order Lamiales; family Scrophulariaceae; genus Buddleja; species Buddleja alternifolia. Next base: position 41,855,446 of record CM033392.1, read on the forward strand.
CCACGAAAGATGTTCATACCATGTATTCAAAGCAAAATTCGTCATTTTAAAAATACTACATGTTATGCGATTCCAAACAAATTCACAGTATAGAACACAAACCATCAAGACATAAAGAGAAACATGCCAAAAAGTGCATGCTTGAACACAACATAAGGAAACAAACTAAGCTAAACAGAAAAAAAACAAAAGCAAAACAAAAAGAAAACTTACAAACTTGGGTTGCCTCCCAAGAAGCGCTTTTTTATAGTCATTAGCTTGACTTTATCGAGGTCGGCTCAAGGAGGATGACGTATGAATGCTTTGTTTACTCTCCAATCAAGAATGAAACCATGGCCCGGTGTTTGTGAGAAGTAGTTTGAGTATGGGCCAAGAAATCGTCATTTTTTTCCCCAGTCTCGGTGATGTGATATAGACTATTCTCAAGATATGGACAGTAGATCTTTTCCTTCACCCATCGAAGTGATAAACTTGGAGTTTGTGAGGTAGGACTCGAGGAGATTATGGTTATCCTTTCCTGAAAAAGCTCAACACTAAAAGGATCAAAAGCATCAAATGCGTAAAGATAATGTAGAATCAATTGGATGCTTAAAAACCTCATAGTTATCAGAAAATAACCATGTCATCTCCTATACTAAGGACAACTTACTATCATGGGCACAAATTGCATCCAACCCGTGGAGATGGGGCCGGTTATCGCTGGGGAAGGAATAAGAGTGGATTTCTCGTAACTTGGAGATTCTGCCTCGGATGCTTGAATGTTAAGTGTGCAACACTGAGGCGATGACACCTTAATAGAAATCCTCTCATTTTTCATTTCCTCAATGATCATTAGAGCCTCCTTAATTGGTCCTTCTACAAAGCATCAATGGCTTTGTGTACCAATTTCATATTTTCCGGCTGATCCAAATCATCTAGTGTGAGTTGTAAGTCGTATAGGAGTTGTCGAACCCATTCTCGTTCCTCCAGAGTTGGAGATAAAAATATCGCTCCTGTATGGGAAGAAATCAGTGATAGACTATCCCGGACAGATGGGAGTGGTTGAAAAGGAGGTGGTTGCATAGCTTGAAAGTGCCTTGTAACCACTCCCAATTCTCCGGTAAATTCATATTCGAGAAACTTGCATTCGGATCGGTTGATAGATATTGTCCTCCATCTCTCAAACTCATCTAATACCCCGGAGCACATGTTCAAAATAAAAATAACAAAATCAAGTAAAGGCTCATTTGAGGAGCGGGTCATGCACCACAAATCGAACCTATCAATTAAGCACAAGGAACAAAATTAGACTAGTACGAAATAAAAGGAAAGCAAGAAAATAAACAACAAACTAGAAATTATGAAAAAATGTAAACGAAAATCAAAACTAAAATGAACAAGTCCCCGCAACGTGCCAAAACTTGACACGCTAATACTTAACGTGCTTGATAGCAAGTGTACTAGTCGTGGTAGTAATAAAGTGGACTAAAAGTCCGGTTGTCGACCCACGAGACTTGAATTCTAGTTTATGATTTTAATGAAAGTAAAGACAATTAAAGTAAAGCAAGAGGAAAACAATTAAGTAAACGAAAGATCAAAGGAGGGACAGCTATGAATTTAAACCTCACGAATTGGTTAAAAAGACTAAGGCACATGCTACAACCAAATCCACTCGTCGATATATATGAGCTACTCTTCGAATTATTAGACTCCTATTGCTTTGGTGGAAACTCCTAAATTAACTATTACCCGATGTCTCGGCTCATAATAATTCTATGATTAATTGACGGTTCTCTAAATATGTCTATCCGAGAATCTAATCAAAAATCACGCATTAACGTTCTAGAGCTTCCCCGAACGAATCCGGCTAACAACACCCGGGAATCTTTACCTATTTCTAGGGCAATCCCTCATTTGTTTCGGATGATGTGTTAATTCTCTTGCACCCTAATCTATTTTCTCTCGAACAACTAGATTAGGCAAGATAGCAAGCATATGGTGATCAAACACATGATTGGAATAAAAGCATAGAATTAACACACAAAGCAATAGGAGAATTAATACAAAGAGCAACTTCACATATATTGATTCATAAATTTGGCCTTCACATGGCCTTAGTTCTACAAGATTAACTCATATTCAATAGCTCAAGAAAGTCTAAAACAATCATATACATAGTTATTGACATAAACATGTAAATGAAATGCAAAAGAAACTCCCTAAGTCTTGAATGATGATGAATCCTTGCTTGTAGCTTCAATCTCTAGCTCAATCCCCCTTCTTTGCAATCTTCAAAATGATGAAGAATGGTGATGAATGATGATGGGTCAAGAGTGAATGATGGACTCTCCTCTCTCTCTCCCCCTCTCTCACCCTTCGGTCAAGAGTCCCCCTCCCCCAAGTGAAGAAGATGCTCTCCTTCAAGACAAGAATGATGGGCTCTCTATTTTTTACTCCACACCCCATCATGGTGTGCAATAAACAATCCATTTTCCCCTCAAGCATGTCCCCCAACACATGTGCTGACCTCTCCCTTTTAAAATTATTCCATTCCATCCTCAAATAATGAACTTTTGGATTAAAGGAATCAAAACCCGGTGTGGGCGCGCCTAGGCGCGGGAATTACGGCGCCTAGGCGCCGTCAGCAGAATGTTGGGCATATTTGCCTCTGTCTTGCGCAGTAATTGTATTTCCTTCATAACTCTCTCCACGAAACTCCGATTTGGATGATTCAAGTCCTCAATTGAAGCTAACACAATTTCTACACTTTGTAGAAGGGAACTTCATCCAATTCGGTCTCTAAATATAAGGAAATAGCGCTCAACCGTGGAAACTAAGGCAGATACGGCGCCCAGGCGGGACAGCATGGCGCCTAGGCGCGGAAAGCAGAATGTTGATGTTATTTGCATCTTGTCAGGCGCCTGGGCGTGGTTGGAGGGGCGCTTGGGCGCGGAGGTGCGAAGCAACTTGGTCTAAACTTGTTTTATACGTCGATTTTCCGCCCATTCTTCGATTGTATCCATTTAAGGCCTGAAATCACTTAATGCACGAATTAAACGCACATGTGGCAACACTCAAGCGATAAATGAACCTAAAACATAGACGCAACGGGGCTTAAAAATACGTAAAAATGCCTCTTATCATTCCGACACACGACCCGCTGATTTGGGTCCGACATCCGGGTCGGTAAATGGGTTATGTATTGTTTCCCCCCCCCCCCCTTTCCGCCACACACACAATTGGACTTCGCTTACAGTAGAATCTATCTGGGATAAAAGGATGATGACGCAGGTAATTTAACTAAGCCCAACAAGAAATTTATGAATTTCGACTTATGAATTAGTTTGGGCTTAATTTAATTAATTCCAAATGGCCATTGGATATGTGATTTTGATTTTAATTAAAACTAACCCAATAGAAATTAATAATGTGCATGTTTTTCCTAATTAATTAGTTTAATCCCAATTGAATTAAATCCAAGTAGACCAAAAGGATGGTAACTAGGTTTTGATGAAATCGAGCTCAATAAGATTAATTGGAATAAAATATTTAATTAGAGTAATTAATTATTTTTCTTGGAGATTAATAATTAATTTATGGATTAAATATTATTAATTTTCCCTCAACTTGGAAATACTTGAATATTTGAATATAGAATATATATTAATTTCTTGGATGATTAATAATTAATTGTTAATCATAAAAGTTTTTTCCATTTAATGATTGCTTTAAACATATAAATAGAATTCCATATTTTATGTATTCATTTAGTTGGACAAATATTATTTTAATTAAAGGTAGATATACTTAATTTATAATTTCATATATCTAAGTCATCTAGTAGGACTAGAACGATTTTAATTAAAATAAATAATAGAAAAGTTGGGAATTAATAAGGATTTTTTAGTTGGACTAAAATTTTAAATATCAACATAAGTGTTTTAAGTTTGCGAGCATGTATTAAATGTTGCGAGCATGTATTAATTGATGCGAGCATGTCTTATGTGATGGAAACATCAATCATGGACTTAAGTTATGTTCGATTTACTTTTCTTTTCATTGGTTGTTGTAGTAAAATAATTTAGAATTATTTAAGCCCGTAAAGTTTTGTTTTTCCGCTTTACCTTTACATGTGATGGCCTATTGGCTCGGGCCCTCTAGAAGTCCATGATCGAGTGTAAATGAATTTACTTATTTATTTATTTAATTCCATGATTAATATTGATAGACATATTTATTAGTAGTATAATTTATGCATGTTAAATATGTGATAGTTGGGCTATATAAATTGACTAATGTGCAAAGTGAGACCAAACATTTGACAATTTAAATTCTCCCAAATAAATAATATCGAGTTAGAAAAGGATATGTGACATCCTCGCCCTCCACTAAGTTTTCTAAAATTAAAATTACTATAAATGTGTAATGCTTCCCTGTTATGGGGGTTATGCATTTAGAAATAATTTGAAATTTTATTTAGTACATGGAATGACTTAATTGAAATATATTTCCCCACCCAGAAACCTTCGGTTGCAAGGTGAAATTCAAATGTTGATTATAGGAGTTAGTGGGAATGAACTCGGGCAGTTCACGAGCTTAGAAATCGGTTAGGTTGCCGTTTGGTGAACTATGGGGAAAGGTATTGAAATATTTATTGGATAAATTGATGTTAGATATCACTTCAATTAATTTGATGGGCCAGAAATCGGTTAGGTTGCAACCTATATAATTAATTGAGGACCTCAATACCCGCTTGGAATCAATGTCAATGATGATTCACATGGGAGTGTGGGATTCGAAAAATGCAGTAGGAGCCAAGATAAATTTAAGTCCTTAATTTTTCTTGTTAAGTCAATTACAAGTATCTATTTAATCTGGTTTCTTATTTCAATCTTCTCAATTCTCCACATTAAATCTCAATCATCAATGAACAAAACCCGCTACATGAAATTACTCGACGATCTAAGGAATTACCTACATAATGGCGACTACTGGCAAGTATGTGTAGGAGATTGATCGATCCTCTTGTGCCAAAGAGGAATGAGGATGAAAAAGTTCAACGTGATTGTAGATTGATCGACAACTATAAAGAGTATTTGGAATGGATCTATGTCCAAAAATGAGGATGTCAACATGCTCATTTAGATGTGACACTGAAAGCTAAGGATATCCTAAGCTCCATGTGCAGTGAACTGCAAATTCTCATTTGGAAGATATGTAGTGTAGGACTGTAGGCGGGTTGGATATCTGTAAGGATATTCATATAGAAAGTCTCTTAGAGCGAGATGAGAGAGGATGAGGAGGGAGACCATGTTCTCAAGATGATGACACTAATGGAAAGGTTAAAATCAATGAACTTCTATATGGATCTTCATCTTCAAATTGATCTCATCCTACAGTCCCTCCCAGGCTCTTTCTACTACTTCGTCATGATTTTGACATCAATGACATCGATTGTTCATTAGCTGGGCTATCAAAGAAGCTTGAAATCGAACTAGCTCGTGTGAGGACGAAGGAAAGGAGGGATTCTCCTATCTATTTCGCAAATGATTCATTGGATGATCAAAGAAATGGAAAAAGGAGAAAGCAAGAAGAATATCCACAAGAACTCAAAAAAAATTAGAAAATGGCCATAAGAGCAAAGGACCTAAGAAAATGGAAAAAGGCTCGAATGCGGTGAGCTTGGCCACTAGAAGAGGAACTGTCCTAAATTAGGCAAAGGCGCAAAAGGTATGGAACTATTTGTTTTTGAAACTAATTGTTCTATGACTGTTTTTTTCTACTTCATAGATTCTGGATCAGGTCTAGTGCCTATGTGTGTTGTTTGGAATAGGATCTACAAAGAAGTAGAAGCTGGGCTGAGAAGAAGTGATGATCAGAGTAGGCAGCGGGGAAAGCGTCGCAGCTACTAGGATTGGATTTACTTTTTTATATTTGAATTCTGGACATTTATTATTTTTAGATAATGTTTAGTTTTGTTTTGCCCAGGCTTAAGAAACTTGTTTCTATTCCTATCTTAGTTAAGATTGGATCTCATTCCATTTTCTAAATTCCAATTGCACATTTACTATGGAAATAAATTATTTGGCAAGGTTTTCTCTAGTTAATGGTCTGTACTCTTTTAAATGTTCGTAATTCTACTTATGTAATGG